>PVJX010038119.1:0-16518 GCA_004027295.1 Dolichotis patagonum
GACTTTATGGTAAGCATGAGGCCCCATCTCATAGCTTCGAAGTCTTTCAAAGTTTTAAATCATCAGTTGGAATGGTGTTACCCTGTTTTGTTTGACTATATCATATGTGATGATATGAACAGCTGTTTTGAAGAAAACATTATGACAGCTATTGCTGATTTAATATTATCCTTCTTAGAAGTCCTACCATGCTTTTTTTGTTCTACTACCGTTGGTTCTATCTACCACATTGTGTCTTAATGGAATCTGAATATGTGTGATAGTTCAAACAAATTTTTTTCTTTTTTATCAAAAATGAGATATTATAGTACCCATTGATCATTTTCTGTTATTCGGTTGAGAAAGCCCTGTAATTCTTTCACTATATGCATGACTTTATACTATTGTGTTATGTTTGATATTATTGTAATTGAAACTATGCTCAACTATAGCAGAGTAAGAGATATGGTGTTAGATACTGTTGATGTCCAGTTGCCTTAATGTAAAGTACTGTGTTGCCTATGTTGTCCTGTTCTGATCTGCTCTGTACTGCCCCCTTTTATTTTATTCTCTTTTAAATAAAAAAAAGACAGAATTTGCTACTAGAGAAGTGGGGTAGTTGCTGTAACTATATCTTATCATGTTGTTCAGGATCCTTTGGGAATGGCTTGTGGGAAGAGTTTAGAAAGTTTCGAGATGTTGCCTGAAATCATAGATCTGGAGTGCCTTAGGCTGTTCTGTATGAGAGATTGTTTTCAGAGCTATGAAGACCAGAAGGCTGATAGAAATCCTGCTAGTAAAAACCAGGATTCGGAGCTTTCTGCTAAAAAGCACTACAGTGAGTGTTAGATTCCAGATTATGTGTTTTATGGCTTGGCATAAAGTTTGCCTCCATTTTGCTCATGTCCAAAGACTTTGTCTGAGGCTGAGATTAAGGGTGGTGGACTAATTAATCTGGCAGAAAAAATTTCAAGGCAGTTTGAAAGTTGAAGCTTTCAACATTCAAACTGCCTTGAAACGACTATTGCCATGACACGACTGTTGTTGTGGGCTTTTAGCCAGATTTATGTTGCAAATCAAGAGCAAAGAGTTCCACAGGATGATTTAAAGCATGAGTTTATTCACAAAGGAAGATCCAATGAAGCCTAAAATGCAAAGACAGAGCTAAGGAAATCCTTATTTTTGAGAAAGAACAGGAGAATAAAAAAGATGGCCTGAATGCATCACAAAGAGCCAGGTCAAACCTTTGCAAATTCAAAACTGTAAAAGTGATAGACTTTACTTTGAAGTGAAAGCTACGGAGCACCATGTTCCAGAATGGAGGCAGTATAGAAAATTTCTTTCTCAGAATTGGCTTCAGAGTGCACAGCAATCCAGGCACTTGATCCCTACAGCCAAGATAGAGAGAAACCTGGCTATTGCTGCAGTTGGCAGCAGACCTCGGCATCATCCACATAGCGCTGGTTTTTGGTGCATGCAGAATGCAAGAGTTCTGAGGTTTGAAAGGCTTCCATTCCAATTTCAGAAGGCCTGGGAGGCCAGGCAGTGTGCCTCTGAGAGGGCAATGTGTGAAGCTATGAGTGTGATGCCGAAGGTGCAGTGGAGACTGCAGCAATTTGGTAAAGCCAGGAGTGTGGGTCATCTAAGGAAAGCTGTAAGGAGGGAGCAAAGCCAGCCTAAGGAAAAAGCCTTGGGATCTGTAGTCACCAGATGTGCCATAGAGGTGGAATCATACAAGCACTTTGGAGCTTGCAATTTGCCACAGATTGCCTTAAAAGTGCACATGGAATTATAGGACTTAATGTTTGCCCTGCTGGATTTGGGATTTGTTTTGGCACCAACCCTTTATATTGTCCTGTTTGTAATTTATGGAATGAAAATGTTAATCTTGTGCCATTGTATGTTGGAAGTGTTTAACTTTGTTTTCATTTGTATAGAGTCTTGCAGCTAAGAGTTTGTTTTACATCTCAGAGGAGACTTGAGACTTGGACTTTTCAGCAATGCTGAAATTGTTGAGACTTTGGCAGCTCTTTAACATCTTTTGCATAAAGGGATGTGCATGAATCTTTGGAGAGCTAGGGACACAATGTTATGGTTCTAAAGTAATATAATGTTGATAGACTTAATGCTGATTCTTAAGGATTGTTAAACCTATGTTATAATCTTCAAGTTGTGAAATGGTAAAAATAAGCATGTCTTTGTGTCTTGGAATGTCTTGGAAACCTGTTTAAAGAAATGTATCTGCTTGCCAAATTGACAAGAGGTGGATTGTTATGGCTGATACACTGTGTTAACTTAAGAAATTTAAAAATTTAAGAGACTTAGCAGGGAACCAGGATCCTTACTTTGTTAATATCCTCAGCCTATGCAGGAGGAGGACAAAGAGATTTTGTGAGTGCTGCATCCACCCTGGAGGGGAGGGTGGCCTGTGCACAATATGAAGGAGGAAGAGAGACTTGCTCTCCCCAAACTCCTGCTCTTGTTGTTTCGCTATTTTCTGCTACCTTCAAGTGTCCCCCATGTGCTATGCCACCATGACTTGGAGCCAGCTGATTATATACTGAAACCTCCGTGTAGAGTGAGCTAAGTAAACCTTCCTTTCTTTATAAAAAGTGACAATTATGATACTTAAAAACTTACCAGATTTTTTTCACTATTTCAGGAAGAGAACAAAGAAAATACAAATAGCAAAATATTAAACAATTATAGTGGCCCAAGCAACACCTGTGTATTATTTAAAAAGTGGAAAAAATATAAAATGCTTAAATGTTTGTGAGTTATTACAGCTATATGTAAAAAGTGAGAAAATATTTCAAACTTTTAATTTAAGAACTGGCTATGCCATGAATTTAGAGCAAATATGTGAGAGATGCCATATGACTGAGACATATAGAACAGAAACTTTCATGAATTTTTTTTTCTCCGAAACCAAAAGTGTCTGCTCTTTAAAAAGAGAAGGCATAGCTTTTCATTCTCATAGGCAATTTCTTTCAAATTTTGGCTACAACTGATTTTTTTTCTTATTCTTCATATTTTGGTTGTTAATCATACAGATAATCTAGGTTATTTACAATCCCCCTATTTCTCCATTTTTTCTCTTTACCCACGAACATTTATGCATGCCATCTTTTTTCTTCTCTGATTTATCCTCCTTATTCTACTATTTCTACAAGAAGACCTTACACACATTTCACAATTCCTCTAATTGTCTCAATATCTTGAATAATCTTTCTTGTTTCTTAAATCTTGTCTTAAAGAAGATATATAAAATATAATTTCCATTTTTCCTTTTGCTCACAAATAATACTTTTTTCTCTGTATAAATTGTTCTTCATCATTTCCCATCATCTCCACAAACATTAAATATGTCAGCACAACATTATAAAGTTTTCATATCAATTTCTTAATATAGTTAAAATAGTATTAACTAATGCAACTTAGCACAAGAACAATGTGTATTACAATACTCAATTTATTTATTTGTTCATAATAGTATAGAACCTTATTACCAAATTTTTAAAGTAAAATCTAAACACTTACTGTTTCTTTGTTCTCTCATGTAATATATTTATTAAAAAGTATATGTCTGTCAATTTGGAAAGAAAAAAATGTTAGCTAAGTTGATAGGAGTGATGGTTCTGTGTTAATATAATTTTTTTAGATTAGAAATAATTTAAACATCTTCAATATAATATTATTTATTCTTTGTAATGTTTTGTAATCAGTAATACTTTGAAATAATAAAATTTATGTCAGTTAGTATGCTAGTTTACTCCTTTTACCAACAAATCATTTTTATTATGGAAAAATTATATAAATCTAGTAAGTACTAGCATTATTGGAAACATATTTTTATTTAATGAAGTTTAAAAACCAACTGAGATTTCTTGTATTTATCTTGCAAATCTCTAATATTGGTGTGTAATATTGGATAATATTGGTAATTTCTATTAGTTCTCTTTTGTATGAGAACAAAGAGCAAACAAAGTTATTTAAATACAAATGCTTATAATAAATTTAAAGAAGAAAAGAGTTATTACAAATATTGATTACAACTGATTAGATAAGGCAAACTCAGAGACTTGTACTGCCTTTGGATATTATGTCCTATCAATCTGTGGAGGAGAGCAGTATGATCATTAGGAGATAGACCCAAATGTGACAACCCTAGGTCATCGTTAGTATGATATATTATGCCAGTTATTCCTTGATAGTTTTCATGTAATCTCTTTAGTTCCTTCCATGACATTATTTTTTAAGTGAGCTTGTACCCTCCTACATCTCTGTTTTTGACCCAAAATATGACCCTCATTCCAACATCTATTTACAACAATGCCTTCCATTATTCATCAGGAAGTGACATACTCAAGGAGCAACCCTTGCTGAGACTGGGCTACCCTGTTTGAATTTCAAACATCCAAAACTGTGAGCCAAATAACTCTTTTTAAGTTAATAAAGTTTTCTGCTTCTGTTATTTTGTTTACTAATGCAAAGCTATCCAATACACAGTGTCATAAAACCTTTTGAGTCTGTAATCTTTGCTCAAATTATCAGTGTGCTACCCTTTGTGAAGAATATGGTCACCGTTATTTGTTATTGTTATTCTGTGATGCTCCTGATCATTGCTTTTTACAATAGACATTTCAACTATCCTAAAATCTTTCCTGTTCTACAGTGAACTATAACTAAAATCTAAATTATTTTCCTTCTTTTACTTCACAACAGACATGCCCATATTTATTTAATGAATACAGAATCTGCATCCTCCAAGAAAACCCAGAAAAGTGGTCTCAATAGGGAATCATACATAAAATTTAAATCTCACACAAAAATACTGGTCTTTATTTTGTTTTCCTTTGTTGCTATGTTATTCTTGAAATCAAGCCTTTTTTTGTTTTGAATTTCAAACTAATTTGTCTTCAACCATAGTAGACTGCATTTTTCCAAGCCCCAAGACTTTCAGCTTTCATATCAGGCCATAAATTGGTAGTTCGCTAACTTGAGCCTACAATTCCCTTTTTTTAGTTCTTGCTGTACTGAACAAATACTTTTACCATCCTTCAAATTACAATCTTTATGTATCTCAAAGATAATGTTGATGTATAATACAATATATCCCTTATTATTTGTATCCCATTTAAATTCATGTATCAATGGAAATTGTAGAAATTTTGATGCCAGAACATACTGATAATTATCAACCACCTACTTAGGCACAGGAATAATTTTTCTATTCCTATTTCAAAATTTTATCCTAGAGTATGTTTTCTGCACCAAATGCAGACTAGAACTCTAAAATTCTACAATAGGATATATTAGAAAGAATTCTTTCAGATTAAAACATTGAGATGAAAATGTAAGTTGAGTGGTAAAATACTGGCATTGAATAGAGATACAGAAATGTCTAATAAGCAAGATTCCAGTGTAAACTCTACATTATTTTCTGTAGTTTGCAGGTTGAACAACTAAAAAAGCTGCAAGAGAATTAGAGCTCTAGAATCTTTAAACAACTAATTCTGTGATCAAAGTCAATGACCGCTCCTATTTATTTGTAGTACATCCAACGTGTCACATAGGAAGTACAATAGACCCATATCACCATAGTAACTCCTTAAATAAAAACATAAATATTAGCATCAGAAGTTGAATTGCTGTTTTCTGAGCAAAGATAGTAGAAACAGCCAACAGATAATGGAATTCAAATACCATTAGCTATTATGGGGTCTGTATTTTATTTTGAATTTAAACCTAGAAAGAACCTTAGGAAATAGATACTTGTTTGGAATGGCAGAAAATAATTTTTATTTAGAAATGCGGAAAACTAAGATAGGTAGGTTAATGATTTCTAAAATCTATTAGTGAATTCTAGGAGTGTGATTTTAAAAACAGAAGATTCGGGCCAAATTTTTGCAATTTTTTCCATACCTAGTGTTATTTTTGTAGATATTTATTATGGAAAATACACCTCTAGTAATTATAAATTAAAACTAAATGAAATTTTAAAGTATATTATGAATTTCTCTGTGATGCCATAGTGTAAGTGTTAATATGTATTTTATTAATGTTAAAATTAGCTATTTAAACCTAGCTTTGCATAATGCGTTTATTCAACACCTAAAACTTATAGAAATGATTTATTTTTCTTTAATGGTTATTTGAGCATTCTATTAAAAACATCAGGCAACTAAAATACACAAAACTGGCATAACTATTCATCAAGGGAAAAAAATTATCTTTCTTTTTAAAGAAATTCCAAAACCAATATTGGAATATATAAAATATTTCAGGGAAGAAACTGCTGTATTTTCAAAATACTCTTTAAAGAGGAATAGTTTTCTTTTGGATGAATAATTGCAAAGCTCACTGAAAACATACCTGAAAGAACATCACTAATTCTATCATAATTTAAAGAATCTCAGTATGTGGTACCCTACTGAACCGGTCAATAATTAACAATACTTTGGGAATATTAAATGGTCAAAATAAATAATTTCTCTTTAAAGTTTTCTTGACATTTATCTTAAGAACATATCAAATCCTGTGTTTACATCCTGCTTTTTGCTGTTGCTCAGTGTTTCAACATCAGATTGTTCTTAAAAATCAAGTTTTGGTCATAAGAAAAGCTTGATATCTAAGATTGCTTTTCAAGCATCCATCATCAGTAGCCTTGCTTTTGCATTTCAAACTGCCTTTGCTGAGAGATTGGTTTTAGTATTAACTTGATTTCCCTTTGTTAGATATCAAGTTTTTCTCATCCTACAGAATCAGTTGGACTTATTCTGTATTGTTTTTTTCGTTTTTGGGTCTTACTCCAATTTCTTAAAATTAATACCAGAGTACTAAATTCATGTAGACTTAAATAATAAATTCATGTAGATTAGAATTTTCATTTTTAAATTGTTTTTACAAGGACATTTATTAAGAAAAATGGCTATTAATTTTTAAAATAATGCTAATTTTCTATTTTGATTCAAAGATGATTGACCTTTTTCAGAGCTACATTACTTTTTTGATATACATGTTTTTAAAATTTTTTATTGGACTACACTGATGACACATAGTAAATATATTCATCATGAGGAATTTGTATACATGCATGTCAAATCTTGATCCTTTTTTTCCCTTTTCCCTCATCTATTTCTCTCTTCCCATTACCAAACCTTGTTAACATCTCTTAACATCTCTGTGTGTGTGTTTGTTTGTTTGTTTGTTTGTTTTTGGTCACACATGCTAAAACCTGGCTTCAACCTCTGTGCAGTGCTAGCTGGCCTTGAAATGGAAATATCACTCTGCCTCAGACCCTTGAGAACTGGGAGTACAGCACACATTAGCACACACAGCCTATATAGCCTCTGTACAAGCTTCTTTGTGCTTCTATAAGCCACACCACTGAGTTGTTGGTTCTAAGAAAGTAAAATAATGAAGTTATAATGGTATTTCTTGATTTATCTATTCAGAATAGGTTTGCTACTTAATGCAAGTATTATTATTATTCAGCTAGAGTGAGACCAATAAATTACAGGATAAGTACCATCAAAAATATAGTTTATTACTCATAATTCCCAAACTGTAGCATGAAGAAATCATGCCATTCCATGCAAAACAATAAAATAAAACACTGATATTGGTCTCAAGGGGGAAAGTTTAGGGGGTTGCTATTGGAAAATATTTATTGAAGTTTCTGTGGCAAAGAAACAGCAAAGGTTAAACACCTAAGCATGTTTATAATTGGAAAGTTTGGACAATTTCAACAGTAGTGTATAAGAACTGCTCTTACTTTTTAAAGGCATGACCATGCAGGTTTAGGTCAATGAAATATAATTCACAATGTAAGATCTAAATATTGAAGGAGATTGAGAAGTATGAGTTCTTGTGTTCCTTAGGATGCCTATAAAGGCATGTTCATTGGTGATAATTTTTTTTCAATTGAGCCTTGCAGAAGAAGCTTATCCCTGATTTAAAAAGCTCTAAATGTCAAAGCATCAGATGAAAATATAATGTCAGGAGAGTATAATGTCTATACTGCATTTTTGTTTTTACTACATGGCTTGTAAAATGCATGCAGACAATAGCAAAGCCAAACAAAAACATTATAAAAAAGTCTATAACCAGTATCTCACATATATATATAAAACATGGACCCTCAAATCCTCAAAATTTAGCAAATTTCATCCTACAGTGAATTAAAAAGTAGGGTCCATTACAGATATTTAAGACAGGTTAAATATTTGAAAGTCTAATAATATTTTCACAATAATAGATTAAAGAAAAATAAAATTGTATTAATGTATAGAAAAGACAGGCAAAATGTAATAGTTGCTTTTATGCTAAAAATCTGACTGCTCACTAGAACTTGATAAAGAGTGTCTTCAGATTACCCAACATTATTAAAAATGATGAACTAGAAATTTCTAGAAAAGAACAGCCTCTCCAAGGCCTGGCATTGAGATACCTGAAAAACCAATCTTGAGGAAGAGGAAAAAAAATAATTAGATCCTCTAGAGTCAGCAGGGAGTAGATAGGAAAATTAGGAACTACAGAAGAGTTGGAGAAATAGAGCACAATGAAGAGAAGAGAACAAAGTAGTCTAGAGATATGATGCTAATACCTGGGCCGAGGAGGCTGGGGCACAACACAATGAAGACCAGAGAAGGTTGGCCACTCTGGGGAGAAACAATAGAGCGGACTGGCGGTGCTAGCCCTAAGAAAAGCACACAGCTAGTTTAAACTGCAAAAGCAGCAGTGGATTATACTCTGAAAATAACTATTTCCTCAAAACATGCTAAAGTTAGAGAAATTTGGTGCAGCATGCCTCATATTTGAGAGGACTTAATGAGAAAGCACTTTGGGAAAGGGTCCATTTTTAAAGATTGAGCTACACAAAAACTATTCTTCTAAATTTCTGGTGACACCCTGCCACAGTGACAGGCTAAGACTTAGCCCTGAGAGACAACCACAGAGAGGTCAGAGGCTAGACATAGATCCCCCTGAGAAGTTTAGTATCAGAGAGTAAGGATACAGTTGTCCTACCTTCATGATGAGAATCCAGGAGAGTCTTTTGTGGCTTTTACAGGGGTTGGGCCTGAAACTGCTGGCATTAAGGCTAGGGGTCTGCTTGAATTCCTGCCCACCTAAATACCTACCACAAAACTCAGGGGTCTGTTTGTTCCTCCCATCAAACTAAACATGAAGAGTGATATAATTCATCTTGACTGTTTGTCACAGCCTGGGATGTATGGAGAGAAGGATCACTGAAGCAGGGGGAGCAGCCCACAAATCCACTGACCTTAAAGCTAGGTAGAGAAAACTATGACTTTAGTCCTACAAAGGACAGAAAACTGAATCTGCTAGAGAGACTATAGTTTTGTAATGTTTTAGTATTTTACCCCTTGTAGAGTCCACACAATAGCATCATTATGCAAAAATGCCATGGTTTAGATTTCAAATGTGTTAAGCTCTGTCAAAGAAACCTAAAATTCTAAAGCATATATCATTCTAATAAGTTACAAAGCAATCAAAGAATATCTTAGATTTTGTAATATCCCCTGTTGCTGGCAATTTCACTTTATTATGAAATCAACATTCTGAGAAGATGATATCTCTCAATTAATAAAAAGGAATTACTAAAAGAATATTCAAACTAGGAGAGGATAAAAGTGGAGAAGGAATATTTTCAGTCCTGGTAAATAAAGAAACATTTTCAACAGTTTTTGTAAAAGGTATGCAATTACTGATGGAACTTTTGAAAATTATCATATATACTTAGTTATATATAATAGGATTTAATAGCATAATTATTTCTTTTTGATTGGAGTGTTTTAATAGTAAATAATACCTAGAATTCAATGTATAAACCTAGACAGTATTTATCATGGTATGAAAAGAAAAATTATTTTATAGGCTCTAACATTAGTTTTCAAGATGAAACCAACAAAATTCAAACCAAATGAGTAACAGGCATTGCCTACTACATTCGTGGTGTTTTGCGGTGTGTATATTAAGGTCTGTCCAAATTAAACAGAAAAATTATTACTAAAAGATTTAGTAGGTCTGATTCAAGTTTTGTATTTTAATAGGTCTCAGACCTATTTCAGATTTGGTATCATCTTAATAGATGGGTATGAGCTGTTCAAAAAGCTGCTTCTTCAATCTGTATAATTAAATAAGAGAATTTACTTTTCATGCCAGAATTTTCCAACCTATCAATTCCAAGTTTGTTTTTGTGATCAGCTATAGCTCTTTTTTAAAAAAAAATTTAACTGTAATTCTTGGAAAATAAGTAAATTAGGCAAACTGGCAGTCAATTCATTACAGAAGACCGTCACTTTTAGTTTCTGTTACTGCAGGTTTATGTGACCAGTTATGGTAAAATATCTAGGATCTGTATCCAGTTTATTTTAAAATAACCAAATGTGTCTTCTATGTAGTCCCATCTCACTGTATAAATACTAGCATGTCTTTTGTCATTTTCATTTAAAAGTAATCTTAGTGCTTTATTTCTAGCTCTAAAAAATGAGCTGCTGTAAATTGATACATTGATAAATTACAAAATTACTTTTGTCTCCCTCGTAGGAAAATAGATGCACCCTGAGACAATAATGTTAGTTAAAATAATTCAAACTCACAAGCTTCAATATCTCATTGTTTTTATAGTATAAGATCTCCTAATCTTATTTTTTGTGAGTCTGCCTTGATCCTTTTTCTTTCATTTATCAATTATTTCTACAAAATGAATGAAAATGTATTTAAATCTATGTGTGACCTGAAAAAACATTGCCTATCTGTGACATGCATAAGAGAAAGGTGAATTCATTATATATTTCATATGTTCAACTTTCCACTTTGTTTTTACATCATATGACATACTTAATGTTGACTGAAAGAATTGGTTAGTGTTATCCGTGTTGTCCTGATATCTCCATTCAGAATAGGATCTAAATTTAGAGAAATGCTGATTTCTCTTTCTAGATTAGCAGAACATTATAGACTTACTTATATCAGGTTCTTAAACTGAGTCTATTTTGGTGGACACCTCCAAAATCATTAATAAATTAGACAGGAAAAGGATGAAAAAAAGTGTATGCTATGAAGAGTTTACTACTATATGTGAATAAAGCTTGACATTAATGTGAACATTTGGGCCACCTGAATTAACATATTTCTCATATTCATAAGGAGAAACTTAGGATATGTTTTCTTCAAATATATGTGTGTTCTAGACAGTGAATTTCAACAACAAATGGAATAGGAATACAGCAGGTCCTCAATGATAATGAAGCAATCAGAAAAACAAGTCAGTTTTTTTGGCTTTAACAGAAGCTATACTATTTTAAAAGCAGAAGAAATTAAAAAAATGTATGGCCAATTACCCTTCAACAAAAACAGATGTTCTGAGTGCATAGCAAATAAGCCAACTTGCTTGATTTATAAAAATATATACTTATTTTAAGGGTTAATAATGCATGCATTCTCTGCTGCTAATTTTGAAAATCTGAACTTTTATTCTGTTCATTTTTATATTTTTTGTTCTAAGACAACTTCCAAAAGAATTTAATTGATTCTGTTATAAAATTAATGTTTTAATATTTAAATTAATTTAGTTTACTCTCAATATTTACACTTGATAATGAATTAAGACAGTTAAGCTAAGCATCTCATTGAATTACATTAGTTTTAAGTATTCAAAGCCTCAATTTAGCATAATATTGAAATAAATATCAATTTGGCTAGATTTATTCTTTCATAGGCAACCTTATTTGCTTAAATTATTTATAAAAATGATTTCTCCAAAATCTTGGTGATTTTTACTGCAGCTTCACTTTAGAATTTGTATCTGAAGTATTTCCTTAACTTTTATCTGGGCTATGATTAAATCTTTCATGGTAATAATATATTTTAGATTTGACAATTAAAAAAATAAATGAGATAGAATTTCTATGTCCTATCATTTTATGAATATTTCTATTATTTTAGCATATCACAAGTTATTATTATCTCTTTGTCAGTCATTTTCCTTGATGATGAGTATCTTATAGTGAATATAATATATTATCATTATTGAGAATCTCAGTATTTAATATAGCCACAGGTTCCAGTCTGATAATGGGTGAAAAATTGTTGAATGCTGGAATGAATTTATAACAGTAAGTATAAATAATCACCTGCTAGTTAAGTATCAGATATTTTATTGAAGCATGCTTGGATACCACTGGAATTGGTTTCAGAATTTTTACCTAGATAACCAAATTACAGCAGTATCTAGGTTAAATAAAAAGTCACTTTTCTGTTTTGCAAGTTTAAAAGAAAATTAACTACATCAGCTGTTTGAATGAGCTGACTTGATGATAGTTGAGAAGTTTGGCCAGAATGTCTAATCATAACATTTTCTTTGATCTATAGTGTTTAAAGTCCTTGATTTTAAATATCTTGGTCTGTTGTCATGGTACATATTTAGATGAACCCCATACGCTTGTGTGCTTATAGGTGAGGTCTCTGAAAGGTGACTGAATTACGAGATATTATAGTTGAACTGCTGTTGAAAGTGATCATCAGGAAAGATGAGTCACTGGAGAGACCAGCTGAAAATGGACATCATCCTTCCTGGCTCATCCCTTAGTCGCTTTCTGTCTGCATGATGTCAGCTAGTTTCCTCTACTGATGCCTCTCTGAAAATCTTGGATCCAGTGCACTATAGACTGAAATGTCTACACACTATGATTTGGAATAACCTTCCAACCTTTAATAACCTGATATTTTGTTCCAGAGATACAGAAAGTGACAAAGATATCTGTGATAAATGGTGTAAGGCCATTTCCAGTACTATTAATCTCTGTTGGAGTAGAATCTTACAGCTGTTTCCAGGACCTCTTTTCTGCAGACTGGTTATTGTTGCTATTACATTTTGCAAGTTTGTGTTATACAGTGAAAAAACAACTATTTATTGCATTGTGTCAATGGTTCATAAACTAATCTTTGGTTTCCTTATCACAAAAAAATACCTTACTGAATTTCTGATATCAACCCTTTAACATTTTATTTAAAATGTAATTTAAATCATTGTACATAAAGCAATTTAGGGATCAAAATAAAATGTGTATAATGCAAAAATAACTATAATACAGAAAATACTTACAAAGTACAACTAAAATACATGAAGGTGAATTTCTTCATTTTTAGTGTATCTTATCCAATGCTCTAGGGAAGAGTTTCTGAGTTGGTGATTTAGACCCACAGAGACCACCTGGGGTGTCTGGTGATACTGTATTGCTACTGACATCTTACGCCTAGATATCGAGAACACTCCCCAGTAGCCTACCGTGAGTTAGCTGAACCATAATGTCAGTCAGATGGAGATGAGAAAATCTTACCATCCAGTACATATTATGAAGTTATTTATTACATTTTTCAAGGATTTGATTTGTCATTGTAACTATTTAGATAAGTGAAAGGAGATGAAAATTCTCTAAAATAACTTTCTTCAAAGGAATAAATTAATAAACACATAGAGTAAAATATTATTCCTTTAAACCAAGTTATTTTAATAAGTAAGACATATTTAGTTTCCAAGAATAGTAAGTTAAATGTTTAGAAATGTGCTAAATGCACTTTTTTTTCCTCTTAGCAAGAAGTATAGGATAAGAAATCATACTGGAATCAGTTTAGCTGTTCGCTAATGTAGCTGTAACTGCAGCTCTCTGTGCCTTAGTCTCATGAACTTAACAATTCTCCTGCATCTTCTGCAAGAAGGATAATGGGAAAGGGTGTATTTAAAAAGGCAATGGTATTGGTAGTAGAGCCAGTAATAACCATTCGCTTTAAAGAAGAAATAAGAAAACAAGTATTTTTCCTGAAATCACTGGTCTAATTCTACTCACATTTTATTAGTCAGAAGTCTGCCACAGTGGGAGCTTGGGGAGCTGTTTATTTTATTTTTGACTAAAGAAGTGACATGAAAGAGAAAAAGGTAATGAGTCTATTGAGTTGTTATGAACAAGTTCTTACTACATATAGATACTTATGTCATAGTTTACAGATAGAACCAAGTATCTTACTTTCAAATAATCAAGAAAGGAGATCGGAATTATATTCAAGTGATTACTAAATTCAGATTATCAAATGAATAAAATAAAGCCATCTTTCCATAAAGTACTACAGAACAAAACTTGGCAGCTTATAATCACTGAAAATCTATGTTTTAAAAGTCCTTAACCTAAAGTATAAAGCAAAATGGGAAAATAGGTCACAAGTATATTACATATACTTGTATACTTTTCCAAGTAAATTTTAGAAATATCATAATTCAATTCATCTTTCAAATACTATTTATATTTTCCTATCAAATAAACAAAGAATATTAAAATGTTCTAAGTCTAGATAGAGTCCAATATAGAGCCACTTTCTTATAAGAAATAACAGACTTATTTCTGCATTTTGCTATTTATCTGCATCTTACGTTCTCTATCTTAGAGAAAATAGCTAATCTTAAGATCCTAATGGCATAGGTTGCCACTCAGCGGAAAAGCATCTGTAATGATTCAAAAAAAAAAAGTCAAAAAAGATGATAAAGGTCACAGCCGCAGTTAGGAGTTTTACTCCCACAGGCAGTAAGTTCTGTAATATCAATCAAAGTTCCTGAGAGGAACACACTACTGATGTCTCCTCTAGAGTTAATGTGTCCGTGTTGCTAGGGAACCACCCCAAAAAAATTTCCTGAAGGTACGACCTAGTACTAGTGCAGAAGCATGATGAGAGGAGAGTAGTAATATTTTTAACATTTCCCTGAGGCTACCAGTTCATGTTCTTTCAGTTCAGGCACATTATTAAAAAAAACAATGTTCAGAATACAGAAAATTATTTTCAGATGGCTTTAAGTAAACAAAGTGTGTGCCATGATATTATAATTGTTTATATTTATCAACTGACAATCTTTGGAAATCTTTAAAAAAATGCTGTAGTCCAAGATTTCTTCACACTATACTTATTGCAAGAAGGTTAAATTCTAATAATTATATATAAAAGATACCTAAATTAAAACAAAAAGTAGGCAAATTAAGATACATTTGAAATTAATTCTTATAATTTAAGTAAGAAATTATAAATACATTGTAGCTCTTCTACTGGAACATTTTCATTTACACTAAATTATGTAAACATTTTAAAATGAAATTTAATTTCATTTAAAAAAGTTGTTCTCTGATTTGAAGGAATTTTTAAAGTGAATCATGATCATTTCACTATGAATTTGGCCATTATGTATCCTCTTTTTCAGCAAGAAAAAACATAATTACCATAGGGAATAATTAGCACCTGGTAACTCAAATATCAGTTTTCAAAATAATATAACAAGGTGGGGAGTATTGACACTTACGAATGTTTTTCCTATCATCAATCATAATAATTTTTTTTAATTTTGATTATACTGAATGGCATTCAGAATGTGATTTTATGTAATAGTCACTAAGGAGCTTCACAGGCCAAGATAATCTGATGTGGAAGTATGCCTTCTCATGGCTTCTGATTTTATTATTGTTTTTTCAACCTGGAAACAGATAAATAAATTCTTAACACTGTAGCAGGAAAAAGCTAGTATCCTCTCTATTTTGATCTCTTAAGCGATAAAAATATTTGAAAAATATAAATATGTAATATGTTGTTAAATGTTAAACAAAGAGGGAGAAATAACTTCAGATTAAACCTATAAAATATCAAACTTTTAGAGTATTATTCATGATATAAGCTCTAAGAAATGTGAGTGTTGGGGTTATTCTGGTTTTCAAACTGTATATAGGATAACTGTGTTTTTAAGGTTTTCTAAGAGTTCTTCTAAGATAAAGTTCTCTTTCTTTTTCAGATTTTCTAAAATAAAAGTCTTCCTTTTTCAGAATGTGAATCAAACATTTATAATATACACCATTATTTTAGCAAATGAAAGGGAATTTAAAGTTTTAATAGGTGGCTAAAATAATAGGAAAATGGAAATTCTTTCAATACAAATGTGTTGCTAGCATAAATTTTTTAGATTATTAATAGACACCTGTAAATTACATTAATGTGACATAAACAGAAAACATAAATGAAATCTTTTATTTTAATATTTATTTTTATTAGTAACTACTGCCGATTCATAATGTTGCACTGAAAATCTTTTGGTTTATGAATTGATTGAATTAAAAGAAATTTCTCCAATATGTCTTCTATAGGCATTTGGCAGCAAAGTTGGCTTTTCAGTTTATTGGCTTCAGGATATCCAAGTGATTAGTAAAGCACATTATTTGTGAATTGTGTGTGTGTGTGTGTGTGTGTGTGCATGCGTGCACACGCGCATATCCTGATGGGTCATGGGTCATAAGGGTCGCAGAGGCCTGGGGTTCGGTATAATACCTATTTCCTGGATAAGGCATTATACCTATTTCCTGGTCATCCTCTGCTTCCTGCCTGCCATGGGGTGAACAGCTGTCCTTAACCAAGCCCTTCGACCAGGCCATTTGTGTGTCAAAGTCGACTGATAAGGCAAATGTATAATATTTTACTATCATGACA
>PVJX010038120.1:0-16518 GCA_004027295.1 Dolichotis patagonum
CAAAAAAAAAAAAAACAGCCTGGCAGAATGGATAAAGAAACAACATCCAACTATATGCTGCCAACAAGAAAAACATCTAACCCAAAAGGAAACTCATAGACTGAAAGTCAAAGGATGGAAAACAATACATCATGCAACAGGAAACCAAAAAAACAAAAAGTGGGAGTAGCTATCCTGTTTGCAGACAATGTGAACATCAAAACAAGAATGATCCAAAAAGATAAAGAAGGTCACTACATCCTAGTTAAGGGAAAATTTCAAGAGGAAGAAATAACAATCTTAAATATATATGCACCAAATTCCAGAGCACCCAGCTATAAAGAGCATATATTAAGAGAAATGAAAGATTAAATAAGCCATAACACAATTATAACAGGAGATTTAAACAGACCATTGACACAAAGAGACAGATCAACTTGACAGAAAATCAGCAAAGAAATAACAGAACTCAATCACACCCGTGAACAAATGGACTTGATAGACATATATAGAGTGCTCCATCCAGCAACAGCAGAATATACTTCTCAATAGCACATGGAATGTTCTCTAAAATAGACCATATACTAGCCCACAGAACATATTTAACTAAATGCAAAAGAATTGAAATTATCGCACGCATATTATGGGACCATAGTGCCATGAAACTAGAAATTAATGATAAAAGAACTTCAAAAACCCCACAAAGACATGGAAACAGAATAACACACTCTTGAGCAATCAGTGGAACTGATCTTAATTTCTTCTTTCTTAAAGAAGAAATTAAAAAATATCTACAAGAAAATGAAAATACAAACACAACTGACCAGAACTTGTGGGATGCAATGAAAGCAGTCCTCAGAGGAAAATTTATTGCACTGAGTGCCCACATCAGGAAGACAGAACAAACACAAATAAACAACTTGATGGTACAAGTCAAACATGTAGAAAAAGAAGAGCAAGCCAAACCCAAATCCAAAAGAAGGGAGGAAATTATAAAGATAAGAGCAGAAACTAATGCAATAGAGTCTAAGAAAACAATTCAAAGAATCAATGAATCAAAGAGTTGGTTCTTTAAAAGAATGAATAAAATTGATAAGCCCCTAGCCGACCTTATTAAAAAAAGGAAAGAAAAATCTCAAATTCATGCAATAAGGAATGAAAAAGGTGAAATTACTACAGACTCAGTGGAAATACAGAAGATCATTATCTCCTATTTCGAAAAACTCTACTCCCATAGGTTCAATAACACAGAAGAAATAGACAGATTCCTAGATATATATGAACTACCAAAGCTGGATCAGGAAGATGTAAAACTGCTGAATAACCCAATTTCTATTAATGAAATTGAAAATATAATTAAGTCCTTGCCAACAAAGACAAGCCTAGGCCCAGATGGATTCACTGTGGAATTCTACAAGAAATACAAAGAAGACTTAATTCTGACACTCCTCAAACTCTTTAATGAAGTTGAGAGGGAAGCAATTTTTCCTAAGTCATTCCTGGAATCAAATATTACTGTAGTACCAAAACCTGAGAAAGACTCAACTGCAAAAGAGAACTATATGCCAATCTCCCTATTGAACACAGATGCAAAAATTCTCAATAAAATATGAGCAAACAGGATGCAACAAATCATCAAGAAGATTATACACCATGACCAAGTGGAATTCATCCCAGGAATGCAGGGATGGTTCAACATATGTAAATCAATAAATGTACTCCACCATATCAATAGAGCCAAAAGTAAGAACCACATGATCATCTCTATAGATGCAGAAAAAGCTTTTGATAAGGTTCAACACTCATTCATGACAAGAACCTTACAGAGAATCAAAAGAGATAGTCTTTACCTCAATATGATAAAGACCATCTATGACAAACCAGCAGCCAGCATCATATTAAGTGGCCAATAATTGAAAGCCTTTACCTTAAAATCAGGCACAAGACAAGAATGTCCCCTATCACTGTTCCTATTCAACGTAGTACTGGAAATAGTAGCCAGAGTGATTAGACAAGAGAAAGAAATAAAAGGAAAAAAGATAGGAAAATAGAAAGTTAAATTATCATTATTTGCAGATGTCATGATACTTTACATAGAACACCCTCAAAACTCCATTGAAAAACTAGATATAATAAATAAATACAGCAATGTAGCTCAATACAAAGTCAATACCCAAAAATCAATAGCATTCCTATACACAAACAACAAAATTACTGAGAGAGAAATAAGAGAAGCCACAGCCTTCTCACTAGCATCCAAAGAAATGAAATACTTAGGAATTAATCTCACGAAAGAAGTAAAAGATCCATAGAAGGAAAATTATGATACCCTGAAAAAGGAAATCGAAGAGGACCTCAGAAAATGAAAAGACTTCCCTTGTTCATGAATAGGAAGAAAAAACATAGTGAAAATGTCCATTCTCCCAAAATTACTATACAGATTCAATGCAATCCCAATCAAAATACCACTAACATACCTCATAGATATAGAGAAATCACACTTAAAATTCATCTGGAACCAGAAGACACATAGAATATCTGAGGCAATTCTAAGCAGCAAAGGCAAGGCAGAAGGCATCACAATCCCTGACTTGAAATTATACTACAAAGTTACTGTAATAAAATCAACATGGCACTGGAATAAAAAAAGACCAAAGAAGAATGCAATACATTGGAAGATAAAACCACAACCACAGACTCAATCAACCATTTTACCTTAGATAAAGGGGCCAAACATGCTCGCTGGAAGAATGGCAGTCTCTTTAACAAATGGTGCTGGAAAAATTGGCTATCCATATGCAGAAGACTAAAACTGGACCCATGCCTATCACCATTTAGTAAACTAAAATCTAAATGGATCAAAGATCTAAATATTAAAACAGAAACATCAAATCTGTTGGAAGGCAAGTAGGTAAAAATCTCAAAGATATAGTGGTAGGTAGAGAATTGATGAACAAGAATCAAACTGCATGGGAAATAATTTTCACAATCAATAACTGGTACCAAATCTTAATAAAGAGTTTCTGCATTTCAACAGAGATTTCTAGCAGAGTGAAAAGAAAACCAACAAATTGGGAAAAAATCTTAATGGACTATCCCTCAGACAAAGGACTTCTGTCTAGATCTTCTAAAGAAATTAAAAAAAAAAATCAGACCCTCAAAATTCAAAGACCCAAGACAAAAATGGGCAAATGAAATGAATGCATAGTTCTCAGATGAAGAAATATGAATGTCAAGTAAATGCATTAAAAAATGTTCATCATAATTAGTCATGAGAGAAACGCAAATTAAAACCACACTGAGATTCCATCTCACTCCAGAAAGAATGGCCAAGATACAAAACACTACCAACAACAAGTGTTGGAGAGGCTGTGGGGAAAAAGGAACTCTTCTGCACTGTTGGTGGAAGTGTAGACTGGTGCAGCCACTGTGGAGGTCAGTCTGGAGATTCCTCAAAAAGCTGGGTTTGGAAGTCCCATTTGACCCAGCTATCCCTCTTCTAGGCATATTCCCAGAAGAACTGAAAACATCATACCACAGTGATATATGTGCACCCATGATTATAGCAGCACAATTTGTAATAGCCAGATCTTGGAAACAACCTAAGTGCCCATCAACTGAGGAATGGATAAACAAAGTTGTGGCATTTTTATACAATGGAGTACTACTCAGCTATAAAGAATGATCACATTGAGATATTTATAAATAAATGGACACAACTTGACACCATACTCATAAGCGAAATAAACCAAACTCACATGTCTAAATACCGTATAGTCTCCCTAGTATGAGAATTGGTAACGGTATACAAGATTTTATGGTAATCATGATTTCCCATTTCATTGTTTTAAGCCTTTCAATGTTTTCATTCAACAATTGGAATGGTTTTATTGTTTTTTTTTGCCTTTATTATGTGTGATGGTATGAACTGCTCTTTTGAAGAAAACAAAACACTATGGCAGCCATTGCTGATTATATATCATCTTGCTTTGAAGTCCTACCATGGTTTTGTTCTTCTATTACCATCAGTTCTATCATGTTGTGTCTTATTGGGATTTTAATATATGTGCTGGTGTAAACAATTTTTTTATGGAAAGTGGTATATTATAGGAATGAGCCATTGATCATTTTGTTATTCAGTTCAGAATGTCCTGTGATTCTTTCATTCTTTTAAATAGTTTTATACTATTTTGCTATGTTTGATATTATGGTATTTGAAGCTATGCTCAACTATAGCAGAGCAAGAGATATTTTGATAGCTACTGTTAATGGCTGGTTGTCTTATTGTAAAGTGCTGTGTTGCTTATGTTGTTCTGTCCTGATATGCTTTATTCTGCTCTCTTTTGTTTTATTCTCTTTCAACTAAAAAAAGAAAAACTAAATAAAAGTTGTAATTCTCTAACCAAACATCAAAAAAATAAACATTCAAATTCACATAATTAGCAATTAATAGGGTGAAACTAGAACTCATCCTGCAGAAGTCCATCAGATCATGAATACTCACTTTTAGAATCTGTGTTCTAATAATACAGAAAATGAAAAAGTGGGCACAATCCTAGATACATGTGAGTTAAAAAAGCTTAATCTGGAAGATATAAATATTTAAGTAACCCAATAGTAGTCAATGAAATTGAAATGTAATTCAAAACTTACTAACAAAGAAAATCCCAGTGGACTCATGACTGAATTATACAAGATTAATTCTACAAATCTAATGCCACTAAAGTTCACACTGTTTAAGGAAATTGAGAGTGAAGCAATATTCCCAAAATCATTCCTGGAAGCTAGTATTCTCCTGATACCAAAGTCAAAGAAGAACCCAACCAAACCAGAAAACTAGAAGTCAATCTCCCTAATGATCATAAATGCAAAAATCCTCAATAAGATACTGGCAAATACAATTATAGCAAAGCATCAAGTTTATATACCATGACTAATTAAGATTAATCACAGGAATACAAAGAATCAATAAATGTAATATGCAATACAAAAAGCACCACCACCAAAAAAATCACACAATCTTCTCAATAGATTCAGAAAAAACACTTGACAAAATCCAACAGCCATTCGTGATAAAATTGACAAATTTGAAATAGATGGTGTTTATCTCAATATTGATGTCATCTATGACTAATCCACAATGAACAACATACTAGTCAAAAACTCAAAGCTTTTACTCTAATATCAAGAACAAAACAAGAGTGTCTACTATCACCTCTCCTACACAATATAGTTCTGAAAATATTAGGCAGAGCAATTAGACAAGAGAAAGAAATAAAAAGGTATAAGGATAGGGAAGAAAGAAATTCATTTATTTTTATTTGAGGAGTTTCATTAGTTCTGAGACCAATGCCAACCAACCTTCAGCTCAGGCTCCACAGCTGGGCTACTTAGAGGCTGTCTTCTGGCCACACACATCATTTGTGTTTAAAGTTAAATACAAATTAAGTACAATAAAACTTCAGTTCCTCAACTCCTCAGCTGCAATTTCAGTGGTCAATGTCTATGTTTTACTACTGACTGATATATTGGGAATGGAAATAAAAAAACATTTCCAATCATCACCATTAATTCCCTTAAGGAGCTCTTCTAGAAGGTTTTGATCGTAACTCGGTGGTCTCCTGCAATGCTAGATATTTATTAAAGGCTATAGGCCTTGCCTAAGTCCCTCATACCAATTACCTTTTTATATATTTATTAAAGAAAAATTCTTACTAGCACACAATATTTTTATTGTAAAAAATAACCAAGATTTCAAATGAACAGGAATCATATTAAGTAATGTTCATTACAACAGCCCACAAAAATATTTTGTATTGATAAGGAAAAATCAAATAATATTCCAATGATTCTTTATCATTCTGTGCCCAAAACTTGTGTTTTTTTATTTATTTAATTTTATTTTAAAGAGAATAAAACAAAAGAGGGCAGAACAGTGCATATCAGAACAGTACAACATAGGCCACACAGTACTTTACATTAAAACAACCAGTCATTAACAGTAGGACTCACACTATCTTTTTCTCTACTATAGTTGAGCATAGTTTCAAATACAATAATATCAAACAAAACAAAATAGTTTAAAACCATTCAAAGAGTGAAAGAATTACAGGGCATTCTGAACTGAATAACAGAGAATGATCAATGGGTACTATAACATCTCATTTTTGATAAAAAATTGTTTATACTATCACACATATTCAAATCCCAATAATACACAATGTGATAGATAGAACCAATGGTAGTAGAAGAATAGAAGCATGGTAGGACTTCTAAGAAGGATGATATTAAATCAGCAATAGCTGTCATAATGTTTTGTTTTCTTCAAAACAGCTGTTCATACCATCACGCATGATATAGTCAAACAAAACAGAATAAAACCATTCCAACTGATGACTGAAAACATTGAAAGGCTTCAAAGCTATGAGACTCATAGCTTTGGGACTCATGCTTACCATAAAATCTTATGTACTCAAAGCTATGGGATTCATTCTTACCATAAAATCTTATAGACCTTTATCAACTCTTATACTAGGGAGACTATACGCCATTTACACATGTGAGTTTGGTTTATTTCGCTTACGAGTTTGGCCTCATGTCGTGTCCATTGATTATAAATATCTCAACGTAATCATTCTTTATAGCTGAGTAGTACTCCATTGTATAAAACTGCCACAACTTTTTTATCCATTCCTCAGTTGATGGGCACTTAGGTTGTTTCCAAGATCTGGCTATTACAAATTGTGCTGCTATAAACATGGGTGCACATATATCACTGTGGTATGATGTTTTCAGATGTTCTGGGAATATGCCTAGAAGTGGAATAGCTGGGTCAAATGGGACCTCCTAACACAGTTTTGAGGAATCTCCAGAATGACCTCCACAGTGCTCTTCAACACATGGTGCTGGAAAAATTGGCTACCCATATGCAGAAGACTAAAACTAGACCCATGCCTATCACAATGTACTAAACTAAAATCTAAATGGATCAAGGATCTAAATATTAAAACAGAAACATCAAATCTGTTGGAAGACAAAGTAGGTAAAAACCTCAAAAATGTATGGGTAGGTAGAGAATTCATGAAAAAGAATCAAACTGCATGGAAAATACTTCCCAGAATCAATAACTGGGACCATATCTTATTAAAGAGTTTCTGCATGTCAAAAAAGATTTCCAGCAGAGTCAAAAGAAAACCCACAAATTGGGAAAAAATCTTAATGGATTGTCCCTCAAAGGACTTCTGTATGGAACTTATAAAGAATTTTAAAAAATCAGACCCGCGAAATTCAAAGACCCAATCCAAAAATGGGCATCTGAAATGAATACACAGTTCTCAGATGAAGAAATACGAAAGGCAAATAAATACATGAAAAAATGTTCATCATCATTAGTCATGAGAGAAATGCAAATTAAAACCACACTGTGATTCCATCTCACCCGAGAAAGAATGGCAGGATAGAAAAAACTACCAACAACAAGTGCTGGAGAGGCTATGGAGAAAAAGGAACTCTTCTGCACTGTTGGTGGGAGTGTAGACTTGTGTTTTATTTATTAGTTCTATTTCCTACACTTGAAATTAAAGTCCTTTAGTGCAAGAATCTGACTTCTTATCCCAATTCCCCCAGGGCTTTCCCACCATGGTTCCCCTTGGAGCTCTCCAGGTTGTCCTGCACCTGTGCTGAGAGCAGCACTACCTGAGCAGAGTCCCCTCTTCCTGTCTGCAGCTACAGTCAGTGTGGCTTTGCCATGAGGCACAGCTGGCTGGGGTTCTGGCTTTTAGCACCACTGACTGCCAGGGATGCAGCTCCAGTATAGCAGTGGTAGTAGAATTTAGGGCTGTTATCATAAATCTGTCCCCACCAAAGTGATGCACACTAAATGACAGAAATACATGCTGATTCCTGACCCAAAAATGAAAAATCATCTTAAATAAATGTTACATCAACTCCCTCCTAGACATTACTGATTTTCTATTGTGGTGTTTTGGTTTTTTTCTATAGCATCACTGTGTTCTACAGCCTTTCTGGTGACAGTGACTTTGCAGAGACTAAAGAAACTGATGCACTGTAGGACTTGGTTACCCTCTCACAAGGATGGCACATTGCAGTTTGGGGCACCTGAAATTCTAAGAAAACACAGATCAGGAATAGAGTGTCCTGCACTGAATTTTTCCATTGGCATCAGGTTTACTCTGTATCATGTCAAACGAGCAATGTAAATATGTTTGGAAATGCTCAAATGAGGATGAGTTTGAGCATTATACTGACATATGCAAACTTTCTAGCTCATTCACCTATTGTTTCAAATCAATTATCTGATCATAAAAAGATGCTTCATTTTTCATTATACTAAATAGTTATCTACTAAAAAGGCCAAAGGGAATTAGCTCTTTGCAGCCTCAAATATAAATAGATGACCAAGAAAGAAAGTAAAGATATGTTCTATGTAATAAAGAGAAAAATTAAATTGAACTTGACATCACTATAACAACTAGAAAAATAAACACTTAGTGTCATAAAAAGAAACAGTATTCCTTAGAGTTCAAGGACAAAAATAACAAGCCTTGTTCCCAGACCAGTGTTGCAGCTTTAAGGCAGGGCACCCACTGTCAGGCTGAAGATGCTTTGGAGCAGCCACTCTCACAGGCCTGTGTATTCTGTGGATACTCAACTCTCTTTAGTTCTCAGAGGTATTTGAAAAAGAAAGTTAGATCCAATGTGCTCTCCTGAGCTGGTGTCCAGGGGGAGGAGAAATAGTGGGAAAATGGCACAATCTGATTGGGATGCATGATGTTTTTAACAGTCATGTCCCAATATTAAGTGCTTAGCTTTGTCCAGTGTACCTTGTTTTACATGTACCAGATAAAATGTTAGCAGTAAGGGAATGTGGACCAAGAACACAGAAAATCTCACATTTTTTCTGTAAAATAAAAGTTACTTTTTTATTTTAAAGAGAAAAATATAATACATCAATGGTACAAATTTTCAAAACAAGATAATAGGAGAGTAACAAAGGTTAATACATTGTGTATTATTATCTTCAAAGTAATTGCTCATATTACAAGATACACACATGAAAAACTGTTCAAAGAATATAAGCACAAACCTTTCTTTTCAGTGAACTAATAGAAATTAGTAGTATAATTATCTTTTATTTTATAAAACAAAACAGAAAACACTCTTAAAATTCATTTGGAACCAGAAGAATCCTAGAATAGCAAAGGCAATTCTGGGCAATAAAGGCAAGGCAAGAGGCATCTCAATTCCTGACTTGAAATGGTACTACGAAGGCACAGTGACAAAAATCAGCATGGTCTTGGCAAAGCAATAGAGCTGACAATCAATGGAACAGATTAGAAGATGCAAGTATTGGGTACAAAGACACTCAGCCACCTGATATTAGACAAAGGAGCTAAATATGTTCACTGGAGGAAGAATAGCCTCTTTAATAAATGGTGTTGGAAAAATTGGCTCTCCACATGCAGAAGACTAAAATTAGATCCACGCCTATCACCACTCACAGAACTGAAGTCTAAATGGATCCATGACCTAAACATTAAAACAGAAAAGCTAAATCAACTAGAAGATAAGGTAGGTACAAATCTTGGAGACATAGGGGTAGGCAGAGAATTCATGAACAAAATGCAAACTGCACAGGAAACACTTCACAGAATCAACAACTGAGATCTCATATTATTGAAAAGTTTCTGCACTTTAAAAGAAATCACCATCAGAGTGAAAAGAAAACCCACAGAATGGGAATGAATTTTAACCAGCAACCCCTCAGACAAAGGACTTATATCAAGAACATATCAATAATTGAAAAACATCAAGCTGCCCAAATTTAAAGGCCCTTTCTAAAATGGGCAGCTGAGATGAACACACAGTTCTCAGATGAAGATATACAAAGGACAAACAAACACATGAAGAAATGTTCACCATCACTGGTCATTCGAGAAATGCAAATTAAAATCACATTGGGATATCATCTCACACTGGAAAGAATAGCTGCCGTCAAGAAATCAACTGACAAGGAATGTTGGCGAGGCTGCGGGGAAAAAGGAACAGTGCTCCACTGTTGGTGGGAGTGTATACTGGTGCAACCACTATGGAAATCAATATGGAGAATTCTCAGAAGACTAGGATTGGAAGTTCTATTCTTCCCAGCTATTCTCCTCCTGGGTATTTTCCCAGAAGAACTGAAACATTCATATCACAGTGATGTATGTACACCCACGTTTACAGCAGCACAATTTGTAATAGCTAAATCTTGGAAACAACCAAGATGCCCATCAACTGCAGCGTGGATGAAAAAGATGTGGTATTTTTATACAATGCAATATTACTCAGCTATGAAGAAGGATGATCTTGAGGCCTTCATAGGGAAATGGAGACAACTTGAGACTATCCTCATTAGTGAAATAAATAGAATCATATTTATAAATATCATATTGTTTCTCTAGTGTAAAAAGTAATAAGAACTGTAGGAGTAATAAAACCCAAAATGTGTAATTGCTACTGTAAAAAAGAGGAAAAGAAAGTGCTCTAACGGATATAACTGCATGTATGTTTAAGTGTGTAAGATAGATGACCAAATTACTGTTTTTGTTAGATTTTTGAGCAGAACTGTTAAGAGTCTCACTGTTTGAATGACTACTTTGTAAGCTTTAATTTTGTAACTTGAAAACTATTTCCAGTGATGAAAGTATGTAATGTATCCAGTGGCGATTTCTTAGTGTTTTTCTTTTATTTGTTGTTGTTGTTGTTGTTGTTTTGGTTTTTTTTTGTTGTTTGCTTGTTTTTGTTCTTTTATTTTTTTCACTTTGGAATTCTGTATCGTTGAACCATTTTCTGTTTTGTCTGGTTGGTTTTTTTTTTCTCTTTAAATAAAATGTTTAAAAAAAAGATAAAAGGATAGAAATAATACAGAATTTCAAAAAGCATTAATAAATCAACCCTAGTTCTACATTGCATATCATTATCATAGTATTGTCTTTCTAGTGTAAGAAGCAGAAAAAGCAAATAAGATCCAGAATATACTACAGATATTATGAAATGGGAAGAAATTTTTTAAAAGGAAAGAGAAATGTTGATAAGGGAAAGAATAATAAGAAAGGAAAAGAAAAAAGAAAACTATATATATGATATTTAAAATAGTTATATAGCATGTTATCTATCATATATATTCTAAAATCTTCCTAGCTGTATAGTATAACTATCTTATCTATCATAACTATCTTAATTACCTTAATTATATACAGTTATATAGCATCTCTTAACTATCACATTTATTCTTATATATTCTTATTTATATAACTATCTTAACTATCATATATATTCTTAAGAATATATCTATCATATGTATTCTTAAGAATATAACTATCATATATATTCTTTTTCTCTTTTTCCCCAACCTAATTTCTCTTTCCTGTTTTACAGTACTTTCTCACAATATCTATTGTACATTTTGGATCTTATTTACATTTTCTGCTTATTACAGTAGGAAGGCAATATGATGTTTATACATGTGAGTCTGATTTCTTTCACTTATGAATATGGTATCAAGTTGCATATATTGACCTATTAAAATCTCCAGTTTATCCTTCTTTATATCTGAGTGACACTGAATGCACAAAAGTACCATATTTTTTTAAGCATTCTTCAGTGGATGGGCATTTGGGTTGTTTCCAAGATTTAACTTTTAAAAATTGTACTGCTATCAACATGTGTGCTCATGTATGACTATGGTATGATGTTTTTAATTCTTCTGGAAAAATAACAGAAAGGAAATAGCTGGGTTGCATGGGAAGTCTAATGTTAAATTTTGTAGGAATCTTCACACTGACTGCACCAGTCCACACTCCCACCAACAGTGGAGAAGGGTTCCTTTTTCCCACAACCCCTCCAGCAAGTATTATTGGTTGATTTCTTGATAATCGCCATTTTTTTTCTGAAGTGAGATGGACTCTCATTGTTGTTTTAATTTGCATTTCTTGAATGACCAGTGATACTGAACATTTTTTATATATTTATAAAATATATTAAAAGATATATATTAAAATCTTCCACTCTGAGTGTTGTCTTTTCATTCTTGGTGATTATTATTTTTTTGATGTGTAAAAGCTTTTTAATGAGGTCTCAGTAGTTGATTCTTTGAAGTATTTCTCATGCAGTTTGGGTTTTGTTCAGGAAGTCTTTGCCTATACCTAGGACTTCAAGATTTCTACCTGTTCTCTTCCAATACATTTAGTGATTTTGTATTAATATTTACATCTTTGATCCATTTTGACTTTAGTGCATGGTTATAGACATGGGTCTAGTTTTAGTGTTAGGCATGTGGAAAGCCATTTTTTCCACAACCATTTACTATAGAGGCTATCTTTATTCAGTGAACATGTTTGGCCCCTTTGTCAAAGATAAGGTAGCTAAATGTGTTTGTAGTTATGTCTGGATCTTCTAATCTGTTCCACTGGTCATCATTTTGGGTTACATGGATTTTTTTTGCCAATACCATGTTGATTTTATCACAGTAGCATTGTAGTATAAAAATTAAAAGTATTTGAAAATAAAATGTGTGTTAAATAGTGGGAGGGAGACATAAATGTGCACCCATGCAGGCAAGCAAAAAAAAATTAGTTGTCTAAAAGCTCTGATGAGAACAGAAGAACACACAAGCATCATTTCAAATAGCCCCTGCAGTCAGGAGGAAGCAGTGACTAGGAGAGGGGCAGGAGAGGGTTCTTTGTGCTGGTCACATGCCAGTTTTTGACCTGGAGTTGCAGTTGACACTTCACTTCCAAAAGTCTCTGCCTTTAGTCAGATAAGGGAAGTTCTGAGTTAACTTCTTCCTGCCTCAGCTATAACTCAAATGTTTTCAGTTTAAAATAATTTTACTACCAACTCAGCAATTTCCACAGAGTCTTTACATCTTCATCCTATTCCATTTCATTAGGGCCTTAGGGAAGACAAAATAGTGGCTTTCCAGGTATGTCCTTGTTTTAATACCTAGAAGGTATGTTAGGCTACTGTGAAAAGGAGAATTAACATGATAGGTGAAAGCAAGGCTGCCATCACATGTCTTTAAAAACATTAATTAGAATTGGAAGAGGGGCACAGAAATTGTCAGAGAGATATGATGTCAGAATCAGAGTCAGAGATGCACTGTGTTCCTGCTTACACAGATGCAGGCAAGGAGACAATGTGGCCTCTACAAGTTTGAAAGAGTAAAGCAGACATTCTGACATGTTTTATCTAATTCAGTAGATAAATGCATGTTGGACCTCTGACCTATGCATACGTAAGATGATAAATTTGTGTCCTTTTAAGTCAGGAAGTTTGTGGTAATTTGGGTAACAGTAACAAAAGATTATTATAGATGATTCCAATATTCATTAATTTCTCCAAGCTATTATTTGGTAATTCACACTTCTGCATTGCAAAACACACCATGTTTTCTCTGCTTTCAGTGCACGATAATCAACATTGACTTCAGTAACTTAAAAGTCATGAAGGTTTCTCCAAACCAAAAGCCAGCAATCAATAATGACATCACAGGCTGCCCTCTAATCCAATTTAACTCTGACACTCTGTAGCTGGAAACAGTACCACTCACGCCCCACAGGCTGAGGGCTCAGTGCCCAAGGGCAATGAGACTTCAGATTTACTTTCAAGTCCAGGCATGCAGAACTTCTGACTGGCCCACTGGCTAAAAATTAGATTCTTGGAAGCCTGTTCTCAGGTTCCATCAGTTTTGCACAGCACCTCACAGAATGCAGAGAGACAAATTCCCCCAGCTTACTTGAAACCTTATTGTAAAGGATGAAAACAATCAGCCAAGTGAATATAATAAGGGAAGATGGGTAAGATCTAGAAAGGCCCTGAACAGTGAGGCTTCTGTCCCCGTGAAAATGGGGTGTGCCTGCCTCATAGCACATGGCTGAATTGCTCACCATTCTGCAGGCCTTCACATGTACAGCTGCATAAATGTTCTCTGGGCCCTGTCTGTTTAGATATTTAGGAGACATCAATACATGAGTATGATGTAAGCATGGACAACGTGACTGGGCAAAAAGAAGACATTTTGAGAACTGCTCACTTGATAGAAAGACCCAGCAAGACCAGTTGCTCAGATTCCTTGACACATCTTTGAGGGGATGGGGTCTGAAGTCGGTATTTATTATATAATTTCAGATAATGAACTGTAGCTGCTTCTAGAAACTGCTCACCAAATAAATGTTATGTGGTTTTGGGTTGCTTACCTTTTCTCCTGGAGATGGATTTCAAGTTCTTCTTGTTTCAGACAAAGAATTGAATGAAAGGTGCAAAAGGCAATGGCAAAGATTAGTTGAAAAACTAAAAGTGAAAAATGAGGGAGACACTAGCTCTGCAGAGTGAGCTTAGGGGAAGTAAAAGAGGAAAAAACAGAAAAAAGGACAATCTGGACAATCAGGGCAGGCCATCATAGATAAGCTACAAAAGAAAGCTTGTCTTGGTATTTATGTCCTTTATACTACCCAAATCTCAAGGAACCCATGAAATTTGGACATACAAGTCCCAAGAGTTCATTGACTACAGAGATTAGAAGACATCTAAAAGAGTGTCTAGAGTGTATCTATACCTACTCAGCACACATGTCATGAAGCTATTTGCCAGCAGCAAATGTGGGTACACTTGGACACACACACACACACACACACACACACACTTGCACACACACATGCACACAGACATACACATGATCAGGAGTGAATACAGCCTGCAGCAGACAATATAGGTTGCTCTGGATAGTGAGAAAGAAAAATAGCTACTAATCATTTTGGGAGATGAGAGGGAAAATACAACATGCCACAACAGTGACCTGACCCCATTCCAAACATTGTACCTGGTGAATTCTAATATTAGAAGAACCAGTAAGACACTTCTCTAATGCAAGCACTCCAATAGGAGAGATTTTTCAAATTTATGCTTTCCTATCTTCCTTTTTGAGCATATTTAGCCAGCAGGAAAATGTGCATAAACCTGCACTGTGATGTCATTTCTAGACAGAATGGATATCATCAAGAAAACAAAAACTACAAATACTGGGGAGGTTAAGGGGGCACAGGAAGCATTAGACACTGTTAACATAAACTAATATAGTCATTATGGAAATCAGTATGGAAGTTCCACAAAACAACTAAAAATAGAACTACCATACAATCCAAATATACCACAACTTGGTTTAATCCCAAGTGAATCAAAGGCAGCATACCACAGAGATAGCTGCACAGCCATGCTTATCACACACAGTCCACAACAGCCAAGTTACTAAATTAGCCCAGATTGCTACCAACAGATAAATGCATGAAGAAAATATGGTACATAAACACAATGAAGTTTTGTTTAGCCACAAATAGAGATGGTACTACTTGTTGGAAAATAGATGGCAATGGAGATTAACATGTTGAGCAACATAAGATAGACTCAGAAAGACACACATTGTATGATTTCTCTCAAATGTAGAAACATGGAAAAAAGTCACAAAATGAGAAGGGAAAGTTTTAGGGAACAGAAACAGGATCAGGTAAAAGGAGAGGGAAGAGTAAAAGAAGGTAAATGAGGGATTTGATCAAAATATGTTCTATGAATATATGAAACTCATAAAAAAACTTGATATTCTGCATAATTAACATACACTGAAAATGTGGATCATTTCAAAAATGGTTTCACATTCCAATATATTCAGGAGGGAACAGCTATGAACTACATATACTCTTTATTACTATCTCTTGAAATTGAACAAATGTATGAGGAAAAGAGTCATAGTCCTTGTCTTATTGAAAAACACTGATATTTTGTATATAATTCTTCTATAATAGTTTTATAGAAAATTAAAAATATCATCATCATTCAGTTACTCAATATATACCTGTTGAGGGGCCAATTCCCACAAGACACTGAGTCCATAGTAGTCAGTACTATAAAAGAAAAGTAAAACAAATGTAAAAGGCAATTAAGCTAAAGCAAGTTTTTTGCTTATTTTTGTTCCAGTTAGGAAATCATAAATACTTGGTTAAATTGAAATAAAAACTATGAGTGACATTTTAAAGAGTCTGCACCATGGGGGAAATAAGTTAAACTTTAATGAATTTCATGAATATTTCACAGGGTAAGAATCACTCTTCCTGAGGCTTCAGAAAGTCCCTCCTTCTAAATATAAATTCTTGGTGATAAGGGTGTTTCTAGAAAGTGCTCACAGAAAGACACTTGTTTTTCAGTGTCAAGTGTCTTTCTAGAACATGTGATAAGATCAAGACTGGCCTCATCCAGCTCTTTCTCCCTTTTCCCTCCGTTTTGATGTGTCTATGTTTGGTTGGGACTATGTACAGGATGAATCCATCTGCATACTCTGAATAACTTCAAGAAGATCCACATGGTGTGGAGGTTAAAGCAGTGTTCAACAAGTCTGACCAATGAAGAGACCAACAACTGAGCATACCTGGACTTCAGCAGATGAGAGACAATTCACAATGAGAGAAGGTGCATCTGGTCTTACAGAGG
>PVJX010038121.1:0-16518 GCA_004027295.1 Dolichotis patagonum
GTCCCTCTCTCCATCTCTCCCTGCGTCCCTCTCTCTATCTCTGCCTGCATCCCTCTCTCTATCTCTCCCTGCATCCCTCTCTCCACCTCTCCCTGCATCCCTCCCTCCCTCCGTCCACCCTCCCTCTTTTCCTTACTCTTGGCCTGGGACCCTGTAGGGCCCTGGAGGAAGAACCGCAGGGCAGTACCAGGTACCTCCGATCCCATGCCTTCGTATCTTTGTCTTATTCCACACCACAGCAGCGCTAGGTGCATGTCATTCTCAGCCCATGACAGAAGACACTAAGCTTGGAGGGAGTTCCAGCTTCCTCAGACCTTTGCTGTGAGTCAGGGACAGGACCCCAGGATGCAGGCCCTGAGCCCGCGTTCTTCCTCTGCTGCCGCGCGGCTCCACACAGGAGCTGGGCACCCTGGGTGAGGCCTGGCCTCCTGCCTCAATGCCACCGTAGGCTCACAGGCAGCTGTCCCCACCTCCCCCCACTCACTGCCTTTGCCCTGAGTTCCCTCCAGGGTCCTCCTGAGTAGTTTACCCATGAGTCCATTTTCTGAGCCTCCTGTGGCTTGAATGAGCTGTGTGAGGGGCTTTGGTTTCTTTCCTTTCCCAGACTCCAGCACTGGAGCAGTGTGGTGGCCTCCGCAGCACCCCAGCCCACCCGTGCCTCAGTTTCCATCAGCGGATGAGGGTACTGTGTGTGTTACAGACTTCTGAGGTTACGGGGAATGTCCCTGCGCAGTTGGGCTCCATGCTGGTGTCATCGTCCTGCCAGTTTGAAGCCTGCCCCTCCCGGGGCCACCTGCTCTCTGAGCTGCACTGTCCTTCCTGGGATGCCCAGCTGTCCATGCAGAGCAGGGAGGTAGGAGTAGAAGATCCCGGACCTCCAGGACCTCCAGGACCACGGAGGCCCTGGTTGGAAAGCCGCATCCAACTGTTAGAGGTCTCTTGTCCCTCGGGGCTCAGGACCTGAGCTGCTGGGACCGTGGCCTGGATATCTCGCACCCTGAATCTGCTTTCAGAGTCTGTTTCTTGGACCAGAGTGACCCAGGCTTTAAGTCACCATAAGGGTCTCAGGATACAGGTGGGCAGGCCAAGTGTCACATATGTCCCAGCTAACCTGCCAGGTGTTGGCACTGAGGCGCCTTTACTGGGATGCCAGGGGCCCCTTTGGTGCTCTAGGACCCCAGAGCCCTCAGTCTCCCTGACAGAGCCGGGGGACTCCCCCCGGGCCATGCCTGGACTCCACGGCAGCCTCCCCCATGTCCAGGTGTCAGATCTGAGTGCCCTTCTTTCTTCTGTACTTGGCGACTCCCTTTGGGGGGCGACTCCCTTTGGGGACCACTTGTCAGCTCGCCCGCCTGGCCCATCCTGACTGCAGGGCAGTTCCCCTGACCCCGAAGCGCTCAGAACACGGTATCCCTGGAATCCCTGCCTGAGCTGCGGAAGAGAAGCTGCCTCCGTCCCCTCTCTGTGGGACAGCTCTGCCCTGACCCTTGTTTTCTGACAGCATCCTGCCTTTCCAAGGATGCAGGCGGTGGTGGGCAGTGGGATAACAATGCAGCTGCCCGTGGTCAGGGTCCCAGGTGCACCAGGGAGGAGCCGGAGTGACACCACGGCAGAGCGGCCAGCCAGAAGAGAGAGGGGCCTGGGGCCTCCTCCTGCTGCCCCGTCCCTGTCCTCTCACAGACAGCATGGTGGGTGGCTGCAGTGGCCAGTGTGACCTCAGACGTCCTTCACCTGCCCTCCTGAGCTATGTTGTCCTCCTCTGATGAGGGCCTGGCTTCACCATACTTCTACTTTATTCCTCAGATTCAATTAGTTTCTTTCCTAGATTTCTTCACATGCTATGCTATGCCACGACCATCTTTTAAATTTTAGTTTTGAAACTTGTTGGGAGTTGACACACATATTTAACTTGTCTTAGTTAATTTCAAGTCCATTGCCCTCCCCGCCTTTCCTCCTCCTCTCCTGTATCCCCTTCCTGGTCTCTGGAAGTCTGACTTCTGATTTCCTGCCCTCTTTCCTTCATTTATTTATTTATTTATTTATTTATGCTTTTTCTAGTTTTATCATACAAGAAAAAATTGATATTTAACTTCCAGAGTTCACTGAATACGATGGTAGAAGTTCTGTCCAGTTTTGAACAAATGACGTGACTTCATTCTTTTTGGCTGAGTAATATTCCACTGTGTACACACACCATTTGTCTCTCCAGAGCATTCATTTGAGACAGAACAGAAGCCCTACACCCACTTCTTCCTGTTTCCAGAGAAGGAGCCATGGTTTCCCCAATAGTTGTCATGCTTCTCCCCCTCACCTCCCTTCTCTCTTCTAGGTTCCCCAGAGGAGGGACCAGACAGCTTGCCTCTATGTCCCCCTCTCCACCCCTGAGGTGACCTCGAGCTGCTCTGCCGCCTCTCTGACAGGATGAGCAACTCTGCTGTCAGCCCAGTGCCCCCAACGCTCTGCCTCTGAAGAAGCAGCAGGAAACCACCCATGGGCGACAGGGACCAGGGAGGGACCTAAGCCTATCAAGAACATCTCCAGCCTCCCGAGCCCCAGTCAGCTGCCATTAATACAGCCAGCGCTCCTGAGGGTCCCCAGGGTTAGCCCTGCCATCTTCAGGAACTGTGACACCTGTCAAGCAGCCCTCCGTGGCTGCCGCTCTGTCCTGGACACACAACACCTCTCTGGAAGGTCTGCCCTGACCACCGAGACTCCACGGAATTCACAGTAGAGTGGAATTTGGACCAATCAGCAGGGCTGAATATGGACCAATCATGAGCTCATATGTGGGCCAATCCTAGGCCTACTGCTGCTGTACAAGCAACTCTCTCCCCAGCACCCCTCCAGCTGGTCTAGGAGGCCTTTCTCTGTGCGTGGGGTTGTGGGGTTGTAGCCTGCGTCTTGTGCACAGAAGTCCTCACTCTGGTGGTCCTGTGAATTGTGATTTTTTGCTTTGGTAGTGTGCGCTACGAGGGTCCTATAGGCCTGATCAGAATTCTCATTTGGAACAGTGTGGGCAGAGTGGCTGCTCAGAAACAGAGCTGCAAACATTAAGCGGGTATTACCCTCGAGGAGTTCAAGACCGGCTGCAGGGGTGGCATCTGCGACAGAGATCGGTGACTGGCAGAGCCGACTTGCATTGGCTGGTGGCACCCAGCGGTGGCCAAAACCAATGGGGATGACTGGGAACACTTGCTGGACACCAGAGATCTGCGGTGACAGCTGGTGGCGTTTACATTACTAGCATCAACCATCGACAGCGTCCGGCAGCGGTAGAGACCAGAGACCAGCAGGGTCAACCAGCACTGGCCGGTGGCATCTGGGCCCAGCGCTGCCACCAAAGCTGTGCTCTGAACAAGACTCACCGTCTCCATGTGAACTGGGCACAGGAATGCTCTAATTAATTAATTAATTAATTAGCTAGCTAATTAATTAGTGACATTTGGGGACCATGAAGGGAAATGTTCTTCCTGAGGGTCCCCAGGAAGAGGACAGACAGCATGATAATCAGTCCTGAGCTGCTCCTTGGACAATAAGCAGCCGCCTCAGGTCCGGCCACTGCTGGTGAGGCCCTGCTCCGGCCATCGCCAGGCCGTGGGGCCTCCCCCTGGAGACACAGGCCCTGCCGTGGCCTCCGTCTCCCGCCCCGTAGCCGGCTCCTCTCTCTGTCGGTGCCTCCTTTGCCTCGGTCTCACGAGGTGGAGGTGTCCTGCTCCCCTGCTTCCTGGGTAAGGGCTCTCCACTCTGCGGAGGGCTCTCCCCTTGGTGCCCAGTTAGCCCCCGGAATTTACCAGGCTCGCGAGTTCCTCAGGTGGAATTGTGCCTTCTGGGGAGCTGACCCACTCCTCCATGGGAGAACCCTAAGGCGACTTGAAAGCAGTCCGGGGCCGGCTGAAACGAATCTGAAACTGCCCTAGTGTGAAACAATCTGGCTTCAGGTGGACCCCAGACCACCCCGGTGGGGCAGGTCGAAGCCATCGGGCCTGCACAGACATCACGGTGAGAGGAGGGTGGGTGAGACCGTGAACAGTGTCTGCCCTCATGGGCTGACATGCACAGCAGGGCAGGCAGGGCTGCAATGGGCCTGGCCTGATCACCCCAGTTAACTGAGGGTGTGTCTCTCTAGTCCTGAAAGACACGGTCCCGTGAGGCGTTTTTCTCTCCTGCTTCCTCAGCACGTGTGCTGCAGGGTGCTGGGCTTAGCCGGTTCAGGGGAGCACTGGTTCTGCTCTCCGTGGAAATGGTTTTCTGTCGGACGGTTGTCTGAATTCACGTTTCCTGGTGTCGCACCCTTCCTGTGGGTCTCTGTGTTGCTAGTGTGTCTGGGCAGGTGGTTTGTGACTGTCACCCTGGGTCGTGTCCTTGTGTGGAAAACGCTGACCCTGAGTTTTACTGCTGTGGTTGCGATCTAGCCTGCTGCCGTTGTCTTTCTTGTCCTCTATCCAGTAAGCGCTTTTACCTCATTGTGAGGGCCAGAGAGCGTGCTGAAGGACTTACCTCTAATATGCCTTTTAACTCAAATGGGGCAGATTTAAGGAGGGTGGGTTAAAGAAAGCTATGCCGATCTTGTGTAACAGTTCGGCCTCAGGATACAACACCCACCGTTAAGAAGGAAGAGTTTAATTCGCTCACGGTGTCAGCCAGTAACCAGCTGGCTCCAAGGCATCGTGACACCAGGGCGTGGCAAACAGAACCGCTTAGTGCATGGTGGCTGGGATGCAGCACGAGGGAACTCTGGGAGAGAGGGATGAGCCGTACTGTAGCCGAGGTCACACCTCCGTGACCCTCCCAGACACGCCTGGGAGCTTGATTTCTTACTCTCCCTGAATTGACAAACTGGAACAATGGTCACAGGGACCCTTGCTGTGACTGTGATTTCTAAATGCACTAGGGCCTTAGATTCCGACACAGGCATCCTAACAGGCCGTTCTTCCGTGGGCCAATTTCCAGCGCTCTCCATACCCAGTACTGCAGGGTCCTGCTGCACCTGCTGTGGGCGGGGCCACCACATCGGTCTCCAGAGCCAGGTGAGAGCTCCCTCAGAAGTCGAGGCTGCTTGTCAGGCACAAGCTGCTCTAGAGTGAAAGGGCTAAAGGGAGGGAGACGAATGCAGTATCAGGCCGTCGGTTATTCGATAGTCCTGATCTTCCCCTGAGAGCCTGGCACACCTAAATCCATTCACCTGTCTACCTGTGATGGAGGGTGGTAAGCTGTAGCATCACTGCACAACTGAACAAGACAGTTGACCTTCCAGGTGCAGACGCTGAGGGGGTCACAGATGGAGCGGGTTATCACAGAGAGTGTGGTGGACACTGTAGGGGCCAAAGCCCTCCCTGCATGTACCTCCACCCCAAAATGCAGTTTATGGCCCTAGTGAGATCCCTACAGCTGGGAAAAGGTGAGAGAAAGCTGTAATTCCTAAATCTGGGTTTGTAGTGCAGCCGGTCCCTGCAGTCAGTTGGAAATAGAGGGCTGCTAATGGCATAAAACCTCCTTCTAAACCACAAGGAGCTGGTCCTGCTCCTCCTGGACACACTCCCTCAGGAGGAGGCTGCTACCCACTGTAGGGGACGTCAAAAGGACAGCTTCTCATCAGTCAGGGAATCAGTCTAGCAGATAAAGCATCCACAAGGGGCCCGTTGCTGGAGCCAGAAGGTTACTGCTCACGGTAATACTGATCACCCTCTGGAGCAGAGTGTCCCCCATTCTCCAGGGAAAAGAGGGTTCAGACCAAGGTGTAGCTCAGTGTCCCAGGCTTGGCGGATGGCCAAAGGAGGCTGGGCTGTCCCTGAAGCTAACCACAGAAAGAGGCTGAGGGCAGCCCTTGGTGACCCATCCTGAGTAAGACTCTTTGTGTTATCTGTCCCTTAATTGCTTCTTGCAGGAGGATCTTGGGAAGATATTAAGTGGGCAGCTGTGGCTTGTGGACTGTGCCTTAGGAATAATCCTCAGCCCCACTCCCTTCCTGCCGCTCCAGCTTACCCCACCTGACATCCAGGGACACGCCCAGCCGGAGACTCAAGGACAGATTTCCCTCAGACGATGCAAAGCCGGAGTGCAAACACCTCCCCATGTTCGCTGACACCTTTCCAGAGTGATTTGAGACTTTTCCCACTTTAAGAGAGCAAGTAGCTGATACCTCCAAGTGGCTCTTAAAAAGAGATAGTCCTGAGGTTTGGACTCCCAGGTCTCGACATTGTAGCCAAGGTCACCCAAGGATTGGCAATTAGCTTGGGCATTAAGCATTCATTCCAGAGCTCACAATGTCCATAGTGTTTACAAACAGTGGAGCCAATGAACTAGAAGGTTAGAGGAACCTTAGCTAAACTCTGCCTAGAAACCCAAGCGTCATGGGCTAAGATTCTCCCTGTCACCTTCTCCAGACGAGCATGGCACCTAGGGTGGGGTAAAGTTGAGCCCCTTTGAAATGATGTGTGCCAGGCTGTTCCTCATTCATAATCACTGTATGTCATTAATTTAAATCTGGAGGGCAGTACAGGAGTGGGAAAATAGGTTCACACCACTTGCAGACACAGTGTCAACACCTGTTCTGAGTCACCCGGCAGACCAGCTCTTCCTCAGGTCCTGGAGGGAAGTGACCCTTGTGGGTCAGCTGTCTGAGCAGTGCAAGGTTCTTCTCGAGTGCTGATGGTTACTGCTGCCTTACTGGAGGGAGAGCTGAGCTGGTGTGCTTCTCCCAGATTCATCCCATTCTCCTCTCCGGATTTGCAGGACTCAGGAAAGTCCCTGCAACCCCGTGGACCACCAGGAGGTCTCAAGTTCCTATTCAAGCCAAGTAGCGCAGGAGGGGATGATAAGCAGTGACCTGGCTGTGGTGCCTGGTGGGTGGTTTGTTCTCTGTTATTGTATGCGTCACTCTATTGCCCTTTACCAAGTTGAGCCCTCACCTTACCATGGGAAGTGTCTCTTCCCTCTTGCTGGGGTTAATCCCACTGGCAAGATGGGAAGTAACTCAGCTTGCGCTTCCCTTGAGAGTTTCTGTGCATTTCACGGAAGACTTTGGTCTCCAGGCCTGACTCGGAACCAGGCCCTGCCCTACCCAGTGGAGGAACCGCGTGGCCTAGCTTGCTCTGTGGGTATTGGCTTCTAGGGTGAGTGTCTGGCTGCAGCTGTTCCCTGTCTGGTTTTCCCAAAATTGTTACCCATTTCACACAACAGGGGCAGTGCCTGGGCTGGGAGCAGCTTGCCTCTTATGCTAGCTTTCCCCTTTCTGTATTTCACCTGTTCACTGTCACCTCCAAGTTGCATTCCAGGAGCCAGGGGGAAAAGTGAAGAGATAGATGTGGGTGTCCCACAGTCTTTTCTGAGGATCTGTGTCAGGGACCTAAGGGCCTCCTGCCGGGCCCCACCTCCTTGACCAGTGATGGTGAAACTTGTAGAGCTTTCAGTGATAATGAATAGCCAGCTGTGGCACGCGTGCCATAGGTTTGCCTCCACTGTCCTAGACAGTCCACCTTCTCCCAGTATGCCACCCTGGGGACCAAGCCGCTAAGTCAGGTCTTTGAGGGCTACTTACTCAAATCAGCATTCTTCGCTAAAAGTAAGACTTGTATTTTCTGAAAAACCAGTACAATGAAGAAACAATGCTCAGACTGGAAGAAGGTGTTTGCAGCAATTGAGAAAGGGTTAGTATCCAAAATATGTAAGGCTAATGAGCCAATACCAAACAAGGTAAATGTCTTAGTCACTTTCTTTTGGGGGTACAAATACCTGACACCTACAATGTAAGGAGACGTTTATTCTGGCTCATACTTATAGTTCATAGCAGGCTGGCTTCAAGGCAGAAGGGGCATGAGGACAGGGTCTGGCATAGAAGAAAGCTGCTAATGTCATGGTGGCTGGGAAGTGGAGACAGAAGCAAAGAGCTGGGAATATATATCCTTCCCAGGCCCACCTTCAGTGACGTAACTCTTCCTACCCGACCCACCTCCTGGTAGTAATTTAGTGATAGCATCTCTGTCACCTTCCCAAGACCCCACCCGTGAGTGCACTGGGAATCATCCTTGATCTATATCATAACAATAAGTGTTCCAATCAGAGAAGTCACTGCTGGGCGACTTATACCATCTGGGGAACCTGTGTGATTGTCCCATCTGGTCACATGTGTCATGCGGTGGGACCATCCCATGTCACCTGAGGGGAAGTCACACAGGTACCACCTTGATACAAGGAGGTGTGAATGTGTTAAGTGTTTGAATGTTTCATTTTTACATATATGAATTAACTTGCCAGATTTCTTGGCACTGTTGATTTCTAGTCTCCTCCCACAGAAATTAGAAAAGGTATTTAGTAGGGTTTAAATATGTGCAGTTTGTTTTGGTCCTAGCATGTGATCTCGAGAATATTGCATGTGAACTTGAGAAAAATGGGTTTCTACCATTGACTGCTGGACTGTCCTTTGTATGTTCATTAGTTGGAATATATTGATATTTAAGTCTTTTATTTACTTGTTGCTGTGTTTCCTCACGTTCTGTCTGCTTCTCTCTAGGATTGAAAATAGGATACTGAAGTTTACAACTGCTGATGTCATGCTATTTCCTTCCTCAATCCTGTCAACATTTTTCTGAGTGTTGGTGCTTCTCTGCTGGTTTACCATGTTGGTGACCTGAGCTCTTCATCAGTATCTGGTGGTCTTCTTTGTCTCTCCTATCAGTTTTTAATCAAATTATATTTATTTAATATGATTGTAATCATCCAGGTACGCTTCACTTTCTGTCCGAATGGAGTATCTTTCCCATTTGTGCCTTTAGAATTAAAGTCTCTCATAGCCGGTATACATTTGGGTAACCTTTTGCTTTTTAAAATTTTTGTTTATTTCCCATTGGTACCTGTTTGCAGTGCATAATGATTACACATATTGTGGGGAGCTGGTACATGTCCATAACATATCTTAGTTCTTTTTTCATCTTCTACCTCTCCCGTCCCTTCCCAATCCTTCCAACTCTTGATTCCCTTCCCATTTCTAAATGATCTCCCTTACTCCCATTTTCTATCTTTTATTTTGCTCTTTATATCTTGAGTCTCTCACATCAGAGAAACATTGTGGTATTTAAGCTTGTGTGTCTGATTTGTTTCACTTAATATTACAATCCTAAGGTGTCTCCATTAACCATAAAGAATTTATCATTCTTTATGGCAGAGTAGTGCTCCACTGTACACAAACACCACATTTTCTTTTTTTAAATTTTATTTTAAAGAGAATAAAACAAAAGAGAATAGAACAAAGCAAATCAGAACAGAACAACAGAAGCAACACAGCACTTTACAAAACAAGACAACCGGATAGTAACAGTAGCTACCATAATGTCTCTTTCTTTGAAATAGTTGAGCACAGCTTCACACACGATAATATCAAACATAACAAAATAGCATAAAACCATTCAAGAGAATGACAGTATTACAGGACATTCAAAACCAAATAACAGAAAATGAACAATGGCTTCTATAATATCTCATTTTCCATAAAAAATTGGTTTATACTATCACACATATTAAAATCCAATAAGACACAACATGATAGAACCCATGGTAATCAAAGAACAAAAGCATGGTAGGACTTCAAAGCAAGATGATATCAAATCAGCAATGGCTGCCATGATGTCTTATTTTCTTCCAAGTAGCTGTTCATATCATCACACATAATAAAATAAAACAAAACAGAATAAAACCATTCCAACTGATGAATGAAAACATTATAAGGCTTCAAAGCAATGTAATGGGTTACCATGATTACCATAAAATCTTATGTACTCTTACCATTTCTTATACGAGGGAGACTATACAGTATTTATGCATGTGAGTTTGATTTATTTCACTTATGAATATGGTCTCAAGTTGCATCCATTTATTTATAAATATCTCAATGTGATCATTCTTTGTAGCTGAGTAGTACTCCATTGTATAAAAATAGCACATTTTTTTATCCATTCCTCTGCTGATGGGCACTTAGGTTGTTTCCAAGATCTGGCTATTACAAATTGTGCTGCTATAAACATGGATGTGCCTGATATATCATTGTGGTATGATGTTTTCAGTTCTTCTGGGAATATGCCCACAAGTGGAATAGCTGGGTCAAATGGGACTTCCAATCCCAGCTTTTTGAGGACTCTCCAGACTGACCTCCACAGTCGTTGCACCAGTCTACACTCCCACCAACATTGCAGAAGAGTTCCTTTTCCCCGGCAGCCTCTCCAGGATTTGTTGTTGGTAGCTTTTTCTATCTTGGCCATTCTTTCTGGAGTGAGATGGAATCTCAGTGTGGTTTTAATTGGCATTTCTCTAATGACCAATGATGCTGAGCACTTTTTCATGTATTTATTTGCCATTTGTATTTCTTCATCTGAGAACTGTGTATTCATCTCAGATGCCCATTTTTGAATTGAGTCTTTGAATTTTAGGGGTCTGATTTTTAAAAATTCTTTATATGTTCTAGACAGAAGTCCTTTATCTGTGGGATGGTTCACTAAGATATTTTTTTCCCAGTTTGTGGGTTTTCTTTTCACTCTGCTGGAGATTTCTTTCAACATGCAGAAACTTTTTAATAAAATATGATCCCACTTATTGGTTCTGGGAAGTATTTCCCGTGCGGTTTGATTTTTGTTCATGAATTTTCTACCCCTATCTTCAAGATTTTCACCTCCTTTGTCTTCCAACAGATTTAGTGTTTCTGTTTTATTATTTAGATCTTTGATCCATTTAGACTGTATTTTAGTCCATGGTGATAGGCATGGGTCTAGTCTTAGTTTTTGGCACATGGTGAGCCAATTTTTCCAGCACCATTTATTAAAGAGACTATCATTCTTCCAGTGAATGTGTTTGGCCCCTTTATCAAAGATAAATTGGTTGAATATATTTGTAGTTGTAGTTGTATCTTCTAATCTATTCTATTGATTGTCAGGTCTGTTTTTATTCTAGTACCATGCTGACTTTATTACTGTAGCTTTGTAGTATAACTTCAAGTCAGGGATTGTGATGCCTCCTGCCTTGCCTTTGCTGCTTAGAATTGCCTTTGCTATTCTAGGTCTCTTCTGGTTCCAGATGAATTTTAGGAGTGATTTCTCTAGACCTATGAAGTATGCTAGTGGTATTTTGATTGGGATTGCATTGAATCTGTATAACAATTTTGAGACAATGTCCATTTTCACAATATTTATTCTTCCCATCCATGAACAAGGGATATCTTTCCATTTTCTGAGGTCCTCTTTGATTTCTTTTTCAGGATACTATAATTTTCCCCAAATAGATCTTTTACTTTCTTTGTTGGATTAATTCCCTATGTATTTCATTTTTTTGGATGCTATTGTGGAGGGTGTGACTTCTCTTATTTCTCTATCAGTGGTTTTGTTGCTAGTGTATATGAATGCTATTGATTTCTGAGTATTGACTTTGTATCCAGCTACATTGCTGAATTTATTTATTATCTGGGAGTCTTTCAATGGAGTTTTGGGGGTCTTAAATATAGAGTATCATGCCATCTGCAAATAATGATAATTTAACTTCCTCTTCTCCTATCTTTACTCCTTTTATTTCTCTCTCTTGTCTAATTGCTCTGACTAGTATTTCCAGTATTATGTTGAATAGGAACGGTGATTATGGACATCTTTGTCTTGTGCCTGATTTTAAGGTAAAGGCTTTCAGTTTTTGGAAATTTAATATGATGCTGACTGTTGGTTTGTCATAGATGGCCTTTACCATATTGAGGTAAAGACCATCTATTCCAATTCTCTGTATGGTTCTTATCATGAATGAGTGTTAGACATTATCAAAAGCTTTTTCTGCATCTATAGAAATGGTCATGTGATTCTTATTTTTGGCTCTATTGATAATGTGGATTACATGTATTGATTTACGTATGTTGAACCATCCCGGCATGCCTGGGATGAATCCCACTTGGTCACGGTGTATAATCTTCTTAATGATTTGTTGCACCCTGTTTGCCAGTATTTTATTGAGAATTTTTGCACATGTTCATTAGAGAAATTGGCCTGTAGTTCTCTTTTTTAATTGGGTTTTTCTCAGATTTTGCTACTAGAGTAATATTTGCTTCCAGGAATGACTTAGGAAGAATTGCTCCCCTTTCAATTTCATTGAATAATTTGAGGAGTGTTGACATTAAGTCTTCTTTGAATTTGTTGTAGAATTCTGCAGTGAATCCATCTGGGCCTGGGCTCTTCCTTGTTGGTAAGAATTACATTTTTAATTTCATTAATAGAAATTGGGTTATTCAGCAGTTTTACATCTTCCTGATCCAGCTTTGGTATTTCATATGTTTCTAGGAATCTGTCCATTTCTTCTGTGTTATTGAACCTATGAGAGTAGAGGTTTTCAAAATAGGTATTGATGATCTTCTGTATTTCAACAGAGTCTGTAGTGATTTCACCCTTTTCATTCCTTATTGCATGAATTTGAGTTTTTTCTTTCCTTTTTAAAATAAGGTTGGCTAGAGACTTATCAATTTTATTTATTTCAAAGAACCAGCTCTTTGATTCATTGATTCTTTGTATTGTTTTCTTAGTCTCTATTGCATTAATTTCTGCTCTGATCTTTATAATTTCCTCCCTTCTTTTGGCTTTTGGCTTGACTTGCTCTTCTTTTTCTAGATGTTTGAGGTGTAGCATCAGGTTGTTTATTTGTGTTTTTTCTGTTTTCCTGATGTGGGAATTCACTGCAATAAATTTTCTTCTGAGGACTGATTTCATTGCATCCTACAGATTCTAGTAAGTTGTATTTGTATTTTCATTTGCTTGTATATCTTGTTCAATTTCTTCTTTAATTTCCTCTGTGACCCACTGATTGCTCAAGAGTGTATTATTCAATTTCCATGTGTTTGTGGGGTTTTTGCAGTTTCTTTTATCACTAATTTCTAGTTTCATGGTGCTATGATGCGATAACATGCATGGGGTAATTTCAATTCTTTTGCATTTACCCAAGTATGTTCTGTGGGCTAGTACGTGGTCTATTTTAGATAATGTCCCATGGACTGCTGAGAAGAATGTATATTCTGATGTTGTTGGATGGAACACTCTGTATACGTCTATCAAGTCAATTTGTTCACAGGTGTGATTCAGTTCTGTTATTTCTTTGCTGATTTTCTGTCTGGTTGATCTGTCTTTTTGTGTCAATGACATGTTAAGGTGTCCTGTTATAATTGTGTTGTTTATTTGATTTTTCATTTCTGTTAATACTTGTTTTGTTTAGCTGGATGCTCCAGAATTTGATGCATATATGTTTAAGATTATTATCTCTTCCTCTTGAAGTTTTCCTCTAACTAGTATGTAGTGTCCTTTATTTCTTCAGATCATTCTTGGTTTGAAGTTCACATTGTCTGCAAACAGAATAGCTACCCCTGCTCTTTGGGGGGTTCCTTTTGCATGAAGTATTGTTTTCCATCCTATGACTTTTAGTCTATGAGTTTCCTTTTGGGTTAGATGAGTTTCTTGTAGACAGTATATGGTTGGATGTTGTTTCTTGATCCATTCTGCCAGTCTGTTTCTTTTGATTGGTGAATTGAGCCCATTTACATTAATGGTTATAACTGTTATATATTGGTTTATTGTTGACATGTTATCTTTCTGCTATTGCATCTTTACCTTTCCACTCTGCTTAATTGTCTGCCTTGCTTAGTGGTTTTTTCCTGTGTATATCTAGAATGTCTTTAAGTATTCTTTGCAGGGTTCATTTGGTGATTATGAAGTTCTTCAGCTGTTCTTTGTCATGGAAGTATCTTATTTCTCCACCCATTTTGAAGGACAGTTTTGCAGGGTACATCAGTATGGGTTGGAATTCATTTTCCTATAGGATCTGAACTACTTCACTCCATGCTCTTCTTGATTTCATTGTGTTGAAAAGGCTGCTGTGATTCTCATAGGTTTTCCTTTATAGGTGATCTGTCTTTTCTAACAGCTTTTAATATTTTGTTCTTATGTTGGATTTCTGGGATGGTGTTTATTATATGTCTGGGTGTAGTTTTTTTTAGTTTGTGTCTATTTGGAATTCTATATGCTTCACTGATCTGTATGTCAGTTTCCATTCTCATATTTGTGACATTTTCAGCTATTACTTCTGTAAATAGCCTGTTGATATCATTTGTGTTGTCCCCTTCTTTTCCATTTATCCCTATCAATCTTATGTTGTTTTTCTTTGCATCATCTTGCAGCTGTTGAATTGTTATTTCCTGATTCCTTGTTATTTTTGAAAGATCTTTCCTTTCTTGTTCACTAGCCATAATCTTGTCTTCAAGGTCTCAAATTCTATCTTCACTTTCACTGAGGTGGTTTTACCAATTTTCAATGGAATTTTTGATTCCCTGTGAATCTGCTTTGAACCTTTGAATCTGTTTCATGCATTCTGTTTGTTTCTTGTATTGTTCACGCAGAGTTTCCATGTTTTGCATTGTTCCTCTAGTTTTTTAACTGTGTCTTTTTTAGATGTGTTCAGCATTTCTTTCATTACCTTTATCATTTCTTCTTTTATATGGCAGATTATTTCTGATTTCAGTTCTTTTATAGCTTCCCAGAGTTGTTTCTTTATTTCAGTTCATATTATTTCAGGCATTTCAGGTGTACGGCTTATATTTTCTTCTACGTACATGGCTCCTAGGCTCTGTTGGGATGGGCTGGGGGTTTGAGATTGAATTTTGGTCTTTCGTCTTGTCTTTTTCCTATATTTCCGGTTTTGCGCAGTATTCCAATGCTTCCCCTGCGCATGTTGGAAATTACCTCATGCACCCTCACCTCCCTGGATTGAAAGAAGATCACTAGGCATGGTCCAGTCAGGCTCAGGGCCACATTTTCTTGATTCATTCATCTGTTGGTGGCCTTACAAGCCATTTCCAAAGTTTAGCTTGTATGAATTCTGCTGCTATAAATGTGAACAGGTATATATCACTGTAATATGATGGCTTTAACTCTTTTGGAAAGAAAAGGAATAGCTGGGGCAAATGGAATTTCTAGTTTCAGTGTTTTTGAAAAATCACTATACTGATTCCCATTTGGGGGGGGTGGTGATTAATGATCTGTTTATTCTTCCATAAAACTTTTTAATTTATTGGTACATTTTAGATGCATGCAATGATAACTTTCACCATAGGGAGTTTATGCCTTTACATGACACATCTTGCTTCTTCTTTTTTCTCATTTCTCTCCCCTCTCTTCAACTCCTCTTCCCCTCTTTATTTGCAGAAGCTTGTTTACATTTTTCTTTCTATTCTTTTCTTTCTTGTTTTTTTTTTCCTTTTTCCCTCCCCCCAGGCTAGTTTACACTCTGACCAACAATGTAGAAGGGCTCCCTTTTCCTTACAACCTCACCAACATTTGTTATTATTTGATTTCTTTTTTATTTTAAAGACAGTAAAACCAAACAAAATAAAACAGGATAGAGCCAACCAAAGCAAGACAGTGAACACTATACAGATCTTCAAACCAAGATAATAGGGAATCAACAATGGAGACCATAGTGTCTCTTGTTATCTTCAAAGTAGATGCCTATACCATCAGACATAATAAAACCAAACAAAGCAAAACAGAATAAAATCAATCAAAACAAAGCAATGAAAGGGATACAGGACTTCAAAACAAGATAACAGGAAATCAATCAACATTGGCTACCACCTTCCCTGTTTAGACTTTTCCTCCCCTTTCATTTTCACAATATCTGTTGTACTCTTTGGATCCCAATAACTCCTTGAGTTTTTTAGTACAGGGACAACACAATGTTCACCCATGTGAGTCTGAACCATTTCACTGCTGAGCATGACCTCAGGTTGCTTTCATTTACCTACAAGAGCCTCATGATTATCCTTCTTCATAGATGAGTAGCTTTCCATTCTATAAAAATACCATAGCTTTCTTATGCATTCTGTGGTTGATAGGCAAGCTAACCTTGCTTTTTTCTGGTTCCTTGTCACACGGAACATTGTTTTCTCTCCTTTGACTTTCAGTCTATGAATTTCCTTTTGAGTTAAATGTTTCTTGTATTCAGCATATTGATGGATCTTGTTTCTTGATCCACTCTGCCTGTGTTTCTTTTTATTGGTGAATTGGGGTCATCTACATTAATGGCTATGGCATTGCACTGCCTTGTCTCTGCATTGCTATTTTCCTACCATTGTCTCCCTACTTGTCCCCTCCAATCAGTTGCCTGCCCCGCTCAGCCACCTCTCTCCGTCACTGCTTCTGGAACCAGTGCCATTTTTCTGTCTCCCTAGAATATCCTTCAGTGTTCTTTGTAGGGTTGGTTTGTGGTCATGAATTCCTTCAGTTGTTCTTTGTCATGGAAGTGCCTTGTTTCTCCATTAATTTTGAGAGAGTTTTGCAGGGTACATTGATCTGGGTTGGAAGTTGTTTTCTTTCAGGATTTGAAATACTTCACTCCAATTGCTTCTTGCCTTGTTGGCTTGTGTTGAGAAGTCTGTCGTGATTCTGATGGGTTTTTCTTTATGACTGAACTGTTTCTTTTCTCTAACAGCTTTGAATATTCTGTTCTTGTGCTGAATTTCTG
>PVJX010038122.1:0-16521 GCA_004027295.1 Dolichotis patagonum
CTGTAATTCTTTCACTCTATGTATGGCTTAATACTATTGTGTTATGTTTGATATTATTGTATTTGAAACTATGCTCAACTATAGCAGAGTAAGAGATATGGTGTTAGATACTGTTGATGTCCAGTTGACTTAATGTAAAGTACTGTGCTGCCTATGTTGTCCTGTTCTGATCTGCTCTGTACTGCCCCCTTTTGTTTTAATCTCTTTCAAATTAAAAAAAAAAAAAAAAAGAAACAAGGTCTTACTATGTAGCCCAGGCTGGTCTCAAACTCACAGCAATCTCTCTGCCTCAGCCTCCCGAGTGCTGGGATTACAGGTGTGCGCGACCGTGCTGGCCTTCCCTCTGGAACATTATCGTAACTCTCCAGCCCCAAGTCCAGCCGGAATTGCTGGCGACTCCATTCCCGTAGAACCATTGGCCCCGGAGCTCTCCTGAAAGGGCCGCTTCTGTTCCGCGCTGCCTGTGCATAGCGCATGGTGACAGCGCGCGGCTACTGCGCTACTGCGCTACGAAGATTCAAACTGGACAGAGCAGCTCCGCCCCATCCGCGCCGCGCACGTCACTCCCGCATGGGGCCTGCGCTCCGCTCACTCGCAGGAAGTCTCCAGTTCCTGCGTTCACACGGGCAGACATTTACCTCTCGTCCAAAGACGCTGGCTTTGGGTGTTTACTAATACCTAATTATAATGTTTTTCTTTTGGTCTCTTTGAGACAAGGTTTGACCGTACAGTCCAGGCTGGCCTTGAAGTCACTCTGTAGCCCAGGTGGGCCTCAAACTCGCGGAGATCTTCCTGCCTCAGCATCCCGAGTGCTGGGATTACAGGCTTGAGCCACCACGCCCAGCCTCCTAATTTATATTATCCTTTAAGTATTTAAATTCCATTATATATTAATGTTATTTTGTAATTCAGCCCATCCACTGTGTGCCGCGGTGGACGTGCTAACTGCGTCTGGCTGGTGATCTTAGCTGAGGCTTATGTTGGGGGTAGGACTTACATTAGGAAGAGTTTATTTTCCAGTTTTATTTTCAGGGAAGTGCAGTACATAGCCCAGACGGGCTTGAGTCCTCCTGCCTCAGCCTCCTAAATGCCCAGATTACAGGGGTACACCCCAGTGCCCAGCGTTGTGTCTGGATTTAATTACAGGTCACCCTGTTAGTCCAGGGAGCAGGACAAGTGAGCTGGTTTAATTCTGGTAACCCTCACTGGCATTTCTGGTCACCACTTCCTGATGAGTCCCCTCTGCCCACGTCAGGAATAATCTGTCCACCAAGGGACCTCTTGGACATCATCGGTGCCTACCCGGAAATGTGGGACATTGGAGCTGTGGCCTCAGCCTTCAGCGTGGTGTGGTCACAACTCTGCCTCCAGCCTGCTAGGTCCCCGCTCACCACAGAGCCAAGACACAGCCCACAGCTGCCCGGAACTAGAAACTTAGTCTTCTACAGCTGGGCAGGGTGGTGCACGTGTGCATCCTCACCAGTGGGGAGGCTGAGGCAGGAGGATCACCACAAAATCAAGGCCAGCCTGGGCTACATAGCTGGTCCTGTCTCAGGAAAGAGAGAGAGAGAGAGAGAGAGAGAGAGAGAGAGAGAGAGAGAGAGAGAGAGAGAGAAGAAGAGAAACTTTCCGTTCTGTGTTTACCTATTTATCTCATTACCTTTTTAGTCCATGTTTTTCTGAGGTGCTTTTCTGTCTGGGAGCCACGGAGCTCGGGGACTCACCCGTCCTCTCCCGGCTGTGGCGCAGGGACTCTGGGAGCGGGGAGGCCCTGAGCCTTGCACCCCATCCTGAGGCCGGGAGGAATGGGTGGGGCGGTGGCCAGGCAGTGAGCAGATGGCCTTTCCTTTCTCTCATTTTTCAGAGATGGATTTTTCTTGGTCCGCACTTCGGTACATGTGTTGACGCCCTGCAGGGAGCTGGAGCCCTTGTAGAACCCACCTCGGCTCTGTCCTCGCCTCCTCCCTCCCTCTCTTTCTGCTTTCCTCCCCTCTGAGAAAGGTCTATCTTGTTTCTTTTTTCTTGGTACCAGGGATCGAACTCATGACCTTGCACTTGCCAGGCAGGCCCTATGCCGCTGAGCTACATCCTGGCTTGGTTCCTATCATCCTTTATTTTTGCTCTTAATTTATAATTTGGGTTTCTCACATAGGAGAAATCATGTGGTATTTAAGCTTGTGTACTTAATTTATTTCACTTAACACGATGGTCTCGAGATACATCCATTTTCCTACAAATACCTCAAGTTCCTCCTTGTTTACGGCAGAGTAGTACTCCACTGTGTAGAGTTTCCTAAACCTTGACCACCAGGTGCCCCCCTCCTGCTGCGGGACACGGCTGTCCCGAGAAAGCCCTGCAGGGCTCCTTCCCTTAGAGCCACAGAAGCAAGCAGGGTGTGCACTCACCTGTGATTCTAGCACCTAGGAGGCAGAGGCAGAAGGATCTTTTTGAGTTTGAGGCCAACCTGGGCTACTTAGGGAGACCCTGTCTCAAAAAGTAAACAAAACTCTGAGGGTGACCTTGCAGAGAGCTTCTGGGGCAACCAGGAAAGGAGACACCTGTGCAAACAAGAGTCAGAGGTGGGCACAGGAGAGGAGGGGAGGCGCAGAATGTCTGCAAATTGTCTGAGATGAAGTTGCCAGACAATGGTTCCCAAAGTAGGGGTCATGGAACCCTGAGGGTCCCATAAGAGCGCAGAACTTCCTGTTGAAGGGGGAGGGGCCAGGAGGCAAAGATGGCATCGTGGGCCCTGGCCCTGCTCCGGCCTGGGTGACTCTGACTTTACAAGACTCAGGGCCGGTGCTGCTGCCGCCGTGAGCAGAGGGCCAGCTCCAGACTCCAGGCGCTGCACGGCTGAACTGCAGGGCTCAAGTGGCCTCTGACCTTCGCTTCCCAGCCACTGGGTAGTGGCGAAAACACACTAATCTGGCCGTGTGGGTGCACACCTGTCATCCCAGCAATTGGAGGCCGAGGCAGGAGGGTACTGTGAGCTTGAGGCCAGCCAGGGCTGCATGGTGAGACCCTGCCTCAAACGAGCAAAAACAAGAACAATAAAACAGTACCAGCTTTGAGGGTGATCAGTACCATGCTGCATGGTACACACCACATGGTGGCCCCGCCGGGTGGGGACAAACAGAATGGGGACTGAGGGCTGTGGAGAGGAGGTGACACAGAGCCAGGGTCGTCAGCTCCAGTGGCAGAGCCAGGACAGGGACCCTGAGCCTGGCCTTTCTGGGATGCCTAGCCCGCCTCCGAGGGGCCTGAGCAGGTGCAGAGCAGCTGCTGGTGTCCCCTCCCCGACTGGAGGCCACCAGCCCCTCTGCCCAGCTGTTCTCCCAACTGCCAGCCCCACCTGGCACCCACACACCCTGTGGAAATCTGAGCAGCTCTAAGGTGCTGGCCGGGAGACAGCTGGGGCTGGGAGGGGAGGGGGATGGAACCCCAGGCTTTCACTCTGAGCGCCACCCCTGGCTTCTCTTTATCTTGTATTTTTAGACGGGGTCTCTCTAAGTTGCCCAGGCTGGGCTCACACTTGCGATCTTCCTGCCTCAGCCTCCCAGAGTGCTGGGATGACAGGCCTGCAGCGCAGTGTCCGGCCGGCTTGGAGCTCCTTGCCTGGCCCCTCTGGGTTGGGCTGGGGTGCAGCACTGATCCCCGCAGGGGGCGGGTCTCTGTGCTCACCTCCCGGCACCTGCAACCTGGTGCCCAACCCACAGGGTGCTGCCGAGTTCTCAGCCTGGGCTGTGTGTCCCAGGCTGGCATCAGGGCCCCTCTGGGCCTCAGCCTCCACACAGAGCTGAGGGTGACAGTGGGGACACTGTAGCTGCCCACACCACTCCGGCTGTCACAGCACAGCCCCTCCCCGCCCCAACGGTGTCAATGACCGTTTTGTGTCCGGCCTGGGCCGATGTTTGCGCAGCTGCCCACCTCCCCAGCCCTGGCGACAACGGGCTCTGTCAGTCTGGGCCCTGTGTTCAGTCACTCGGGGGCAGGGGCAGACACCCTCGCTGCGATCTGTCTGGCCATTATCCTCCCTTCCTGTCCCAGGAGGCCCCATGACCACTTCCTCTGGGACTCATTTTCCTTCCCAGAAAGGAGCCCAGCCTGAGTCCTGCATGCAGCCCTTGGCCTCAGTTTCCCCCTCTGTAAGGTCTTGACACTCTTCTAGAGCTGGCACAAAGTCCCGAGTTCAAATCCCCGTGCTGACTGCCTCTGTGCCTGTGTCCTAAGCTGGTCCCCTGGGCCAAAAGGGGATACACACTGTGAAGCAGGGCCAAGGACGTCCCCGCTGGGGTCACAAAGCCGTGAGACCTGCACACCACAGGTGCTCAATAAATGCTTCATTAGAAAAGCAACTCGGGGGGCTGGGGATTTAGGTCAGTGGTGCAGGGCCTGCCTGGCAAGCATGAGGTACTGAGTTCGATTTCTGATACCCCAGGAAAAAAGAAAAAGAAACACAACACAAGACTGAAGGCAAGATGGCCACACTGCCCCTTGTCCCCCAGGAGCCCAGCTAGGTTGGGTTTCTTAATCTTGTTTAATTTTGCAAACTCACACTGGAATTTTTTTCCTGCCTTATCTATGGAAGAAAACGTGGCAACTTCTCCTTGGTCTGCTTCTCCTTATATTTATTTAAATATCTGTGTTCTATATTTGAAGTTCTTTCTGATAATAGTGTATATAATTTTTTTTGTATGGGTTATCAAACTCATGACCTTGTGCTTGCCAGGCAGGCCCGTATGCCATTGAGCTAAATCCCCAGCCCCAGTGTATACAATTTTAAAATTGAAAAATCAAGCCTCTTGCCATTATAAAATATCTTTTTTCTGGGAATGACTTGAGTCCTAGGTGGGCATGATGGCACACACCAGGAATCCCAGCACTTGGGAGACTGAGGCAGGTGGGTGAGGCTGCCCCCGAGGACAGGCTGGGTAACTTAGTGAGACTTTGTCCCAAAACTAAAAAGCAAAAGCTGGGCATGGTAGTGCACTCCTGTAATTCCAGCACTTGGGAGGCTGAGACAGGAGGATCGTTGTGAGTTCGAGACCAGCCTGGGCTACAAAGTGAGCCCAACTCAGCCTGAACTGCATAGCGAGACCCTGTCTCAAAAAGACCAATAAATATAAAAAGCAAAAGGGCTGGAACAATAGCTCAGTGGTAAAGCACCTGCCTGGAAGGCACAAGGCCCTGGGTTTGATTCCCAGCACCACAAAATAAATAAATAGATCAGTAAATAGACATTGCACATGTACACTTGGACAAACATTAGACAATAAAAAGTTATTAGAGAAAGGGTAAAAATCACTGCATCTCTCATCCCTAACTAGGGTGTTGACGCTCTGGGGCAAATTCGTAGACCCATGTGTAGGCCAGCCTGGCACTGTCCTTGCCTGCTTGTGTTGTGCCAGGGGCCAGGGCTGCTTGTCCAGCTTTGGCGTCAATGTGACAGCTGGTCTTGTGTGTCACTGTGGGTGACTGTCCTGCTCAATTGTTCATCATATCCCTGAGCCAGTGTCCCTGTGAAGGTGTTTTATTAGGCTAGGTTAAGTCCACACTCACAGCTGATTTTACAGCTCCCTGGAGACGTTGGTGGGGGGCCTTACCTAATCAGTAGACGGCAGGAAACACTATGGTTCCCAGAATCCAGCACTCACATGGGGTCCGGAGGCACAGTGCTTGCCTAGCATGTGCAGAGCCTGAGTTTGATGCCTGGCACGTGTGCACACACACACGCGCACACACACACACACACACACACAGAGGCACACTAATTACTAGGAATGGTGACACATGCTTTATAATCCCAGCACTTTGGGAGACCAAGGCAGTGTGATCCCCAACCTGGGTAATTTAGCAGTTTAGCTCCGGTCAGGGACACACAGAGGTGCAAACAACCAGGCTATCCATGAACCTCTGCACCATGAACTCCCCCACAAGGCAGTGCCTGCCAGGACCCCTGTGCTGGGGCCAAGTCCCAGGCCAGGCCGGGAAGGCCCAGGCTCTGCTCTCTGGAGTGGTCAGGGCCTGGTGTGGATCACGGGATCCGGACACCAGCAGGCGCATGGCAGCTGGAGGTGGGGGTGCAGTGGGGCGCCAGGGGCACCAGGACCGCAGTCTGGCTGTAGAACCTACAGGAGGCAGCCGAGGTGCCGGGAGGAAGGTGCGGCCGAGGGGGACCTCACCCGCCAGCGTGGAGCCAGTTGGCCCCAGCGCTCGGCCGCTCTCTGCCGCGTCCCCAGCTCCTTACCCTCTGTGGTTACCCCACAGCCCTGCTCCCAGGGGGCCGGGGATGAGCGGCAACGGCCAGAATTTGCCAGTCACTGATTGCCAGGCCTCGTGAGCTTCCCGAGGCTGCTCACGGCACTCGAGGTGGGGTCTAGACTCTCTCCCAGGCTGCAGGTGGGGAAACTGAGGCTCAGTCAGGTAGCAGTGAGAGCCCTCACTGGCTGAGCAGACACTGCCCCAGGGCCCTCATGCATCGTGGATCACTGGACGCTCCCCAGGGATCCTGATAGTGCACACTTGGATCCCAGCATTTGGAGGCCAAGGCGGGAGGTTTGCCACAAATTAGAGGCCAGCCTGGGCTTTGTTGTAAGTCCAAGGCCAGACTAAACAACAAACGGACATGCTGTCTCAAAACCAGAAACAAAGCAAAAGAAAACACAAATATCCTGGAACCCACACTCAGGTCTGATGGTCCTCTAGGAAGCAGAGGAGAGATTCGAACCCAGTTCCCAGGTCCTCCAGGCCCAGCTCTCCCTCAGTTTTCCTGGTGTGTAGGGCGGGGTTGGTGAGGGCACAGCAGCCCTGACCAACGCCTGCGAGGCTCCCAGCTGAGGCAGGCAGCTGGGCTCAGGCCAGCTTCCCCGGGCCGGGCGCCGGGCGTGCCCCAAAGAGGGAGGAAGTGGCTTTGGCCAGCGCTGAGTGCAGTGGAGGCTCCCGGGCCACCAGAGAAGCTGGGCTCCCGGGGGCCAAGAATCCACAGAGCTCCCCGGCCAAAAGCTTGGGGAGCGCCGTTTCCTGCCCCAAGCGTCAATTTTTTTTTTAAGGACAGGGTCTCCCTGTGTAGTTCAGGCTGGTCTTGGGCTCACTTTGTAGCCCAGGCTGGTCTCAATTTTGCAACAATTCTCCTGCCTCAGCCTCCTGAGTGCTGGGATTACATGGGCGTGCACTACCATGCGCAGTTTGTACCACCATACCCACCTATGCCCAAATTTTTATGCTCTTTGTTTGTTTGTTTGTTTTTGCAGTCTTGCAACCTCCTCTAACAAAAAATTCTTAAACATAAAATTCAGGCCAGGGATTTAGCTCAGTGGCATAAGCGCCTGCCTTGCAAGCAGGTTGTCGTGAGTTCGATCCCCAGTACTAAAAACAAAAAAACAAAAAACCTCATAGAATTCAGAAGCACCTCTTTCTAGTTAGTCTAAGTGCTTTCTGGAAGCTGCCATTAAGACGAAAGGTGGGTCTCTCAAGGCCACTTTTTTTGGTTTGGAGACTGAACACAGGGTGCTTCATCACCAAGTCCTTTTTTTTTAAATTTATAATTTTGAGTCAAGATCTCACTAAGTCACTAAATTGCCCAAGCCGAGCTCAAACTCAACATCCTCCTGCCTCAGCCTCCCAAGTGCTGGGATTACGGGTGTGTGGCTCCGTGGCACAGTGCCTCCCTGGCAAACAGGAGGCTGTGAGTTCGATCCTGGTACCAACAATAAATAAATAAATAAATAAATAAATGAAAGAAAGAAAGAAAACTTTGTCATTCTAGGTGTGGTGATGCACACCTGCAATCCCAGTACTCAGAATGCTGAGGCATGAGGATTGCTAAGAGTTCAAGGCCGATTTGGGCTACACGGTGAGTCTAAGGTCACAGCATGTACTACAGAGTTAGTCCCTGTCTCAAAAAATAGTAAGTAAGTGAACAAATAGAGAAGCTGTTTTGGAGTCAGGTATAGCTCAGTTGAGTCCTTGCCTACCACGGGCTGAGGCCCTGGATTCTGTCCTCAGCATCACCAAGAAAAGAAAGAGAGGATCCCCAACTATGTGTATGTAAGAAAATCTAGAGAAATAAAAACATACCATGCATATCGATTCATTTTTATTTTTGATTAATTAATTTATTTTTGAGACTGGGTCTTGCTATGCGGTTCAGGCTGGACTTGAACTCACTTTGTAGCCCAGGCTGGTCTCAAACTCACAATGATCCTCCTGCCTCAGCCTCCTGAGTGCTGGGATTAACAGGCATGCACCACCATGGCCGGCCTAATTTTTGTTGTTGTTGTTGTTGTTTTTGGCAGTACCAGGGATCGAACTCATGACCCAGGCAGGTGCTTATGCCACTGAGCTAAACCCCTGGCCCAATTTTTTTGTTTTTTGGGGCAGGGTCTTGCTATGTGTTTTGGGCTGGCCTTGAACTCAACAGTGACCCTCCTGCCTCAGCCTCCTGAGTGCTGGGATTCCAGATGTGCCCCAGTGTGCCTGGCCAAAGACTGGAACTTGACTTTCGGAAACTCCGGGGTAGTCTGCTGTGGCGCTGAGCCATGAGGAAGGCGGGCTGGCCCTGAGTGCAGTGGAGTTCGGGCTAGGAAGGGGGCTGGCGGGGGGCCAGGCCAGAGGGCAAGAGGAACACCCCCCGCCACTGCAGGGCAGAATGAGCTCTCTGTCCTCGGGCAGCTGGAATGAGCCCCTGGAGCCAAGCAGCCAGGCCTGGTGGGCAACAGCCTTGGCCACAGGGAGGGCACCCGAGCTCACACAGATGGCTCTCGGTGGCCACTGCGAGCCCCTCTGTCCCTGCTCCCTCAGCCCTGCAGGAAGGTTGGGGCCCTGGCTGGCGGGACCACGGGCAGAGCCCACTGGCTGTGCCAGGGTGGTGTCAGGCCAGAGGGAGCCTTTGTGCACCAGGCCTCGGGAGACACCCCCCAACCAGGCCCCCAACCAGGCAGAAGCCCCCCCTCCCGCCAGGCCCAGCCTGTGCTCTCCACTCGCCCTGTGTGGCCCATGAGGGTGCACCCTGGCACAGGACACGTCCCCTTGCTCTCCAGCCAGCACGTCATGTCCTGCGGCATGCAGGTCCCCACCATGACCGTTCCCAAGGCTTGGGGAGGGCAAGGAGCTGGGGCCTCCTCCCCGGTGCTGGGTGCAGTCTCCTGGGTGCCTCTGAGCTGGTGTCTTGGTCAGGGGCTGTGGGCATGAGTATCCATTAAAACTCCCTAGTGGCTGGTGTGGTGGGGCCTTGCCTAGGCTGGCCTTGAACTGGCAGCGATCCTCCTGCCTCAGCCTCCTGGCACCCCCGCTCCCCAGGATTCTGATGTCAGGTGATGCACTAGAGCTGGATCTGCTGGGGCGTGTTTTCAGAGTGGTGCTGCAGCTCAGCCACCACCAGCTGTGTGACCTTGAGCACAGGACACGGCCTGTGACTGAGTCTACACCTTCGTGAGATGTGGACCATGGTACGGACTTGGTCACATGCATGGAGGCACAGGTCTGTCCTCTCAGCACTCGGAGGCTGAGGCAGGAGGATCTCTGGGAGGTGGAGACCAGCCTGGGGTACGTAAAGACCTCAAGGCCAGCCCCAACTACACAGTGAGATTCTGTCTCCAAAAACCCGAAACAACAAAAACGAAGCCAGCAGGGACTTCACAGATTCCTGGGAGGATTCCACGAGGCAGCGGCTTTGGCCACGCACCAGTCAGGCACAGAGCAAATGTCCCTGTGGCCGGTTCCGGGTTTCTACCTTTCCGGTCCTGGGGAACTTTCAGGGCCTGGACGTCCCAGGGAGAAGAACAAGGCAGAGAGGTCCCACCAAGGTGACCAGGGCGGCTCCTCCCTGAGGCAGCAGCAGCCAGGGAGGTGTTGGCTCCTCGCTGGCTGGAGATACCTGGGGTCCCGCTCCTTAGACCAGCCGGCAGCGCCCCCAAGAACCGGCCTGGGCCGGGTAGTGATGGCGAAGGTCTTGGTGGCGGCCGCACACAGCGCTCTGCGCAGACGCGCGCAGGACCAGGCCGCGGGCAGGGGCCCGTCGCGGCTGCAGCCTGTGTGCCCTGAGTCCGCTGCACCTGGGCGCCCTGCTGAGTCTCCCGGGACCGCCCCTTCCACCAGCTGAGGGGACCAGGCCGGGACCGGTGTCCCTCACACAGTGACTCAGGCCCAGAGTTGTGTCCCTGCCGTGTCCAGCACTGTGGCAGTGGCAGCGCCACAGACAACAGTGAGATGACCTGTTGAGACCCTGTTCGACATCTCATCTCGAAAAACTAAACGAGCAAAGTATGCCACCAAAAAGTAGGCCGTGGCTTTCCTTGCCAGAAAGCTGCTGTTGTAGACTAGAGCCGACGCATTTTTGGCCTCATGCTAGAACTCCAAGGCCCCGTTCATGCTAGACAAAGTGCTCTGCTACTGCATTACACTGCCATTTATTTACTTATTGACGGTCTCCCTCTGTAGTTCAGGCTGGCCTGGCACTCGGGGTGATCCTCCTGCCCCAGCCTCCTCAGGGCTGGGATAGATAATAGCATGTCCTACCATGTCTGGCTGGTTTTGAATCTGTAATCCTCCTGCTTTATCCTCCTGAGTAGCTAGGGTTACAGCCACTCAGAAAGTGTTTCAGGCCCAGATTGGGTTTGGGGCAGACCTTTTCCTCTGAAGAGGGTTTCCGTTTTCACAGACATGTAGAATGGAAAGGGCATTATCCTGTCTGTTACCCAGTCTTAGAAACCTGAGGCTGCCTTCTAGGTGCCTCAAAAATATTGCTGTAGGAATAAAGGAAAGAAGTGGAGGGAGGCTGAGGCAGGAGGATCACAGAGTTCAGCACTGGGGAGGTGACAGGATGGGTTACCTAAAGCCCAGCCAGGGGTGGAGTGTGCAGGGTATGAGGGAGGGACACAACCCCAGGCCCCTGCTGTGAAGGATGTGGCCCTGGTGGCCCATCCTGTGCAGAGCAGGACCCTTGTCACTGCTGAGAGCTCCGGGACACTCAAGTCCCACGGCACTGAGTGTCCTGGTGTCTTCACACCAGCACATGTGTGCAGAGGGTGGTGGCCTAAATCCATCACTCATCTACGGTTGGAGACAGCTCCATCGAGGTCCCTAAGCCACGCTATGAAAGGCCACAGAGTCATACAGGAGACAGCCATTTCCTTTGAATCATGTCAGCCCCTTTCCTTGTCTCAGAGACATAATTCCCAACACCCACAGTTTGAAAGGGGAAAAGTTTATTCTAGCTTACAGTGTGCAGAGGTTTCAAAAAGGTCCACGGTCTGCTGGGTGTAAGGAAGGGCAGCATGGCAGAGGGCCTGGCGGAGGACGGCGGCTCACCGCACAGTGCACAGGAAGCCCAGAGAAGAGGGAGGAGCCAGGGAGGCTGGTAAACGCCCAGGCCACACCCAAGGCCCCGCCCCTCCTCACCGGGCCTTGCCTCCTAACTAGTCAGCAGATGTCCCCTAACCCAATCACCTTCCAAAAGCCCCACCTCTGTGTGCCGGAGGCTCTGACGGCCAGCTAGATCTAGACCATCACAGCTCTCCTCCCTCTGGTACATCAGGGACAATGTCACTTGCTCTCTGTCCCTCAACACTTGCCAGTCTTCCTTTTTCACGAAGGGAGGTGACAGGGCAGGGGCTCTGCAGACCTAGCACACACCAGAATCCAACTGTGCTGCTAGCTTTCAAGGTAGCGCCCCTTGGCCACTGTGTATTTCCTGCCACTGACATTAGCCTTTTACTACTGTGATAAAGGTTTCCATCTTAAAATTTGTGTTTTGATCCACTAACAGCTCATAAATCCTCTCTTGGAAATAAAACAGCTGTGACGCTGGGTGTGGGTCTGCACTCCGGTCATCCTAACACTTGGGAGGGAGGCTGATGCAGGAGGATCTCTGCAAGTCTGAGGCCAGCTTGGACTACAATCCCCAGCCCTAAATTTTATTCTAGAAAAAGCAACAAATGCTCTTAAAAGCCACAGCAAATCCCCTGCAGATGGGGAAGGGAGTACCTGAGTGACTAAAGTTTAAGTCATGATACTCATTGTCCCAGGAAAGCAGACACTGTCACTAATGCCTTTTCTGTTTGTTTGTAGACAGGGTCTCTCTTTGTAGTTCAGGCTGGCCTTAAACTCACTATGTAGCCCAGGCTGGCCTTCAATGTGCAGAGATCCTCCTGCCTCAGCCTTCCGAGTGGTGGGCTGACAGGCACATGCAGCTACACTGAACTCCTCATTCCATTCTCACCTGTCCCCAGCCCTGCATCTCTGACGCCGGGGTGAGTATGCAGCTGGCACAAGAAGCCGGGGCAGGGACTGGTGCTGTCTGAGCACTGCTGTCCTCTGTCCCCAGGAGAGGGCTCATTCACAGTCTGGTGGCCTCAGATCCAGTGTAGCTTCTTACTCACTCAGTTTAGTTCCAGTGACAGCAGAACACTGAGGCCAGTTCTTTTTTTTTTTTTTTTTTTTGGTACCAGGGATTGAACTCCCGACCCCGCGCTTGCCAGGCAGGCGCTTAAGCCACTGAGCTAAATCCCTGGCCCTGAGGCCAGTTCTTGTAATAGATTTTGGGGTGCATGTGTAAGACTGGAGACTGAACCTGGGGCCATTCATCCCTGAGCTTGACCCCTTTGTAATTTCCAGCAAGGTCTCTTAAATTGTCTGGGCTGCCCTCAAGCTTTTGGTTCTCCTGCCTCAGCCTCTTGGGTGCCGGCATTACAGATGTGTGGCGCCACCCTCTGCCCTGGACCACAGCATTTAGCAAAATATTAAATAATAAATCCAGCTTTGACTCATGTATTTTATTTAGCTATATACCACCTTGTTGCAAGACAGGTGTTGTGGCAACTTACACAAATAGATACAATACAATACAAACAGATCAGGGTAAAGGTGCCAGCAGAAGCGAGTCCAGTAGGAGACAGCACAGTTGTTAAAAATGAATTCAAACTTGACTTTGAGCTTCCCAGCAGCCAGAACCAAGAAGAAAACATTACTAGTTACAAGTGTTAGTTTGGAATTTTGAAAGCAGACCTGGTACAAATCCTTTTCTTTTGGGGGGCTGGTGGTGGTGGTTGGAGACAGGGTCTCCCTATGCAGTTCAGGCTGGGCTTGAACTCACTAGGTAGCCCAGGTTGGCCTTAAACTCTGGTGCTCCTCCTGCCTCAGCCTCCCGAGGGCTAGGATCACAGTGTACACCACCATGCCCAGTTTTGTCCCACTCTCGACTCTCCTTGCTAGAGACAGGGCAGTGCCATGTCCTTCTGTCCAGTGCTGGACAGAGGGACACAAAAGCTATTTTGAAAACTCAGCTTTCAGGAGGTTACCCGTCGTCCCAGGCGAGTTCCCGGCTGTACATCGTGCTGCCCCAGACTCCTGGTTCCCCCCGCAGGGAGCCCAGATGGAAGATGAGGCCAAGGTGGCAGCCAAAGCCACCTCCCTTGTATCACATTTCACTTGTCAAAAACATGGGAGACAAAGCCAAGTTTGGTGGCACACGCCTGTAATCCCAGCACTGGGGAAGCGGAGGCAGAAGGGTTGCCACGAATCTGAGGCCAGCCTGGGCTACATACATAGCCCCTCTCTCGAAAAACATACAGGGGGCTGGCGGCTTTGCAGTGGTGCAGCACTTCCCAGCATGCACAGGGCCCTGCGTTCAGTCCGCAGTACCCCGCATACAAACAAAGACCAATCAACACACACACACACACAGGAGGCAGCTTCCTGCTTCCCCCGCCCTCACAGCTGAGTAAGAACCGCTGGCCCTTCCCTGCCCAGACCTGTCCTGGTGTGCAGTACCTGTTGCTAATTGTAGTAAAGTCCAGCATGGGTTTAAACAAAAAGTCTGGTGCACATCAGTTTCCAATTTTGCAGATGGAGTGGGAGGTGGAGGTGGAGTCGTTCTGGTGGAAGTGGCCACTCCTGGGCTTGGCATTCAAGGCTCTGTACAAGGTGGCCCCAGATGTCTTCTTAGGGCTCCTCACCTGGCCACACTGGGTAAGAGAAACAGCCACTCCTGCCACCAGAAAGGCTGCAGTTGGCAAAGCATGTGCTCTATCCAGCCTGAAACCCCAGCCCTGCCGCAGACTAGGTCACCTTGGGTCTCTTTTGTCTCAGTGTTCTCATCTGTGAAATGGGTACATCCAGCGCACATGTGTTCACTGCTGTGTAGATAGAAGGATGTGCGTGTGGCTTGTTTAGCAGTGTTGCTTCTCAGCTAATGACTTTTTTTTTTTTTTTGAGACAAGATCTTGCTACGCAGTTCAGACTGGCCTCCAACTCACTAGTGAACTTTGGGGCAATCCTGGTACTCAGCCTCCTGAGTGTGGGGATTATGGCTATGAACACCACACGGGCTAGGATCTGACTCTGAAACCTAACAGTGCCCTTATTTCCCTTCCTGACAATGGTAACTTTTCAGGGTTCCAGTGGGACCATCGTAAAGAAGGCCAAGAACCACAGTTACCTCATAGTGCAAAGGCCTGAAATCAGAGGGCACCTGGGGCGGATCTGGGGGCTGCTGCCAGTGTCCCCCCAACCCCAGAAACAGTGCCACTTGTCCTTTGCTGTTTCCAAACCTCCTCCTGTTCAAAGTCTCCCTCGTCCCGGACTCATGGAGAAGCCCCGCACTCGGCCTGGCTATAAAATCACAGAGTAGGCAGCCGTGTAACACCCTTGCCCAGGGCACAGGGCAGGCCCAAGCCTGCGGCCCCCCGAGGAAGGCGGGCGGGGGAGGCTGGCTGTGTCCGCATTGCCACGAGGCAGTACTGGCCAGGCCTACGTCCTCATCTCCCTTTTGTTTCAGGGGTGACTTGCAGCACATGCAAAACGCCACTCAACAGCGCGCAGAAGAAACACACAGTTCCCGTCACAATCCCCTACCCTCTCAGCTGAGGGGCTGACTTTCCTAACGGGGCAGCTGGGTCTGTTTATTGAGACAGGGTCTCACTTTATAGTTCAGGCTGGCCTTAAACTTATGCAGCCTAGGCTGGCCTCAAACTCAGTGATCCTCCTGCCTCAGCCTCCTGAGTGCTGGGATACCTGCTATGTGCCACTACACAGGACTGGCATAGGTGCCTTCAAAGGTGCCGAATAGCTTGGTGCTGGGTGTCTACACTGTTGGAACTGCCTTTGAGCTGAGCCAGGAAAATAAAGGGGCCAAAACCCTCCTGGAAGGAGAGCCACTGGGCATCGCTTCCTGCATGCCTCCGACCCATGCTCTGCACCTTTCTGGGCCTGTTTTCTCTTTGGCAAAACAAGATCGGCTCCAGAGCCTCTCCTGCTCTAACGTGGAGGAGGGCAGGCTTGACCAGTGTCCCTGGGATGCCTGTCTGGTTCTGAGGCTCTGGGGAGCCACCGGCAGTGCCAGGCCAGGTGACCCTTGCTGTGCCTTCTCAGCCAGTGTCCCCAGCTTGGCAGCCTCGGCACCGAAGTCTCACAGCCAGGACTCGGCCCCGCCTCGCTCCCTGTCTGTTCTCTGTGTTCCTCGGCCCCGCCTGAGGCTGAGGCCTTGCCCGCGGCAGACCTGAGATGTCCCTGAGTGTATCAGTGTGGCTTTGGAGCCTCAGAGAAAAGAGCCTGGGCCTGAAGGCTCTGGGAGGCACCGGGCCTGGGTTTGCGGCCAAAGTGCCACACCCGGGCAGAGCTGCTGTTGGCGGGCAGCTGCCTCAGCCTCCTCAGCTGCTGCACAACAAATGACGGCAGTGAGGAACACAAGGGGACACTTGGGTGGGGACAGAGGGAGGGCCTGGAATACGCGCCAGCTTCTCTCCGGGTGTGGCTTCTCTCAGTGGCGAGGTGACGGTGGACGTTTGGAATGCGGTCGGACAGCGGGCGGGTGGGGCACGAGGCTGACCCAAGGCAAGAAACAGGGACGCTGGCCATGAGGCCTGAAGCCCAAGGCCACCTTCGGCTCAGCCAGAAGAGCAGCCTGGTGGCCGGGCACGGTGGCACATGCCTGTAACGCCAGCACTCAGAAGGATGAGGCAGGAGGATTTCTGTGTTTGATGCCAGCCTGGGCTACAGAGTGAGACCCTGTCTCAAAACCAGAAACAAAAGGACAGGAGCTTGGGGTGACAGAAAACCAGTGCATTGTCCCCAAGGACCTCGGGCTTTGAGTAGCCCTGAGGAGGTAGAGAGCTGAGAGAAGGCAGGCAGGGGAAAACGGCAAGAGCATGGTGCGGTCTCCCCATCTGTGAAATGGGGCACTGAGAACACAGCTGGCCCCTCCGGACCTCACATTCTTCATCTGTGTTTTGTTGTGTGTGTGTGTGTGTTTTTGGTTTTTGGTCTTTCTGAGACAGGGGCTTGCTATGTAGACCAGGCGGGCCTCAGACTTGCATCGATCCTCCTGCCTCAGCCTCCAGAGTGCTGAGATCACAAGCGTGCACCACCTGGCTGTAGATGAGCCATTTCCACCTCCAAGGGAGGTGAGGTGTGGGAGGGCTACAGGGGTGATGGCATGGAAAGCTCTGCAAGGAGAAGCCGGCGTCACCCCGGGGTACTAAGGGGGTGCCACTCAGCTACCGCCACAGCCCTGCCACTGGCCCCGGA
>PVJX010038123.1:0-16516 GCA_004027295.1 Dolichotis patagonum
ATATATAATGTCTTAGTTACTTTTCACTAGTCGCTGAGACAAATTACCTGATGCCCAAAGTTGGAAAAGGAAAGGTTTATTTCTTACAGTTTTTTGAGGTTTCAGTCCATACTCAGTTGGCTCCAAGGCAGGGTGGCATGGCGGGGCCGCGGTTTATGGTGGCTGCAAACAGCAAGGTGGAAACCAGCAAGAGAGAGACACACCTTCTTGCCATTACGTCACATCCTGGCTCCACCTCCTAGGAGGGTGTAGCACTGACACCACCAATCCAAGCACTAGACAATGAGCCAATCACAAATGCACAAAGGCATGAGGCTTGGGGGCCACTGACATAAACCATGACATATTAGGTCACTATACTACTACTCTTTGTTAATTCATCACAAAGAACAGTTGAGTTTGTGCTTTTATTGTTCAATTGATCAGTTTTTTATGTCTTTATCTTGGGATTTGAACAACTACTTTGAAGATAACAATATGCAATACATTAACCTGTGTTTATCTCCTATTATTTTGTTTCAAAATTCTGTATCATTATTTTTTGTGACTTTAAAAAAATAACATTTTGCCTTAAAAAAACTTAAAAAAGACACCAACAGAATCATAGCAGGAGAATTCAATATCTTAACCTCACAAGTAGACATGTCAGTCTGACAAAAAATGAAGAAACATCAGAGTTAAACCACATGATAGAACAAATGGACATAAGATATATATATAAGAATGTTTCACCCAGTAGCAGTAGGATACACATTATTAACCCCATGGAACTTTCTCCATAATACTCCATGAAGCATAGCTCAGAAGTACAAAAGAACTGAAATAATCTCTTGCGTTTTACAGGATCACAAAGGATTGAGAATTAGTAGTCACCAAAAAAGAAAACAGAATTACACAAACATGTGGAGATTGAGTAATATATTCTTGAATGATCAACTGAGTATATAAAGCAATGAAAGAAGACCTTAAAAGATTTCCTAGAATCAAATTACAATGAAAAATGCAGTGATCCCAAATAAATATCTTAACAATCAATGCAACATTAGTAAAGAAATGTTAGGAAAGAAATTATGAAAAGATGACTGGAAATCAATGAAGTTGAGGCTAAAAAAAATACAAAGATTCAATGATTCAAAGAGGTGATTCTTTGAATAGATAAATAAACCAAACTATGGCCAAATTTACCAAGAGTAAAAGAAAGAAAACATAAAACAATATTAGGAGGAGCTAAAGATGGTGGACTGGTAAGCAGCAGGATATGGAGCCTCTCTAAGAGAGACAGCTCAGATGCCAGAATAAAACATCATGGAGAGGTCCTGACAGAGGGAGATGGATTCTCTTGACCCAGGAAGAAACTGAAGGGAAAAGAGCTGCTCAAATACGAAGTCCCAGGGCTACCATTAGAGAAGCTAAGATTAGTGGTCATGGTGCTCTCGCCAAGCCGCCTGAATTCATACCCCTGAGACGGGCTTGAGTGCCCGAACTTGCACCAGTGCGACTGGCCTGAGCTGCCCTGTGCCAGGAGCTGAGCTGCCCCACATATGACTCACCTGGAGTTGCCACGAAATCATGCCACAGCCATGCTGAAGTGTGAGGTCAGGGAGCCCAACAGAGAACGGAGCCACCAAGCGACCTGCATTAACCCATGGCGAGTACTGGGAAAAAGACCCTTCCATGGAAAAGGGGTGACCAACTGGATGACATGTTGGAATCGGGCAGAATGGGCCTGAACTAGGAACAGCAGTGACTTCAGCTGGTTGCTCCTTCCCAGAGCATATTGGTGGGATCTGCTTGGCTTGGGTCACACCCTGACTGGGACCCATAAGTCATCCCAATCCTATTCCCTACAGGCAGCACACACTAACGCAGTGAAGGCCCCCAAAGGTTGACTTGCCCAGAGGGGAGGGGCCAGCATACACCACCCCTGCTTGCACCTCCGTGACCAACAGCAAATTGGAGAGTTCAGAAACCCCTAGCCAGTGTGCTTCAGAGGAACTAAAACCAACAAGGAAAGGGGCAGGGAACTTCAATATTCACTTGTATGAAAGAAACCAAAAACATGACAAGAGAAAGAAATGAGAAAAAAACCCCAGCCCCCAACCCTGAGAATATTGATCTGGGAGAGGGAAATAACAAAAGAGATTGAGGGCAGCAAACATACAATATCAAACACGGCATCAGCGGACATAAAGAGATATTTTTGGGACCTCGTAGATGAGCTCAAAACTGAAATATTAATTCAAGTAAAGCAAGATATAAATAGATTAATAAAAGAAATGCTAAGTACCTCTCAAGAACACACAGATGGAAGAATAGAGGAACACAAAAAAAGGAGAGAAATGTTCGATGAAGAATATAAAGAAAACTTAGAATACATGAAGCAGATTCAAAGAGATTATCAAGAAATTAAAAACTCCATTGAAAGCTGGCAAAACTGCTTGAAAGAAACTAAGGATAGACTATCAAAACTTGAAGAAATGTTTGCAATGTGTGATCATGAAAGGAAAGATCTCTTGGAAATAACAAGGAAATAGGCAGTACCAATACAAAGGCTAGAAGACAAGAGAATCTATAACCTAAGAATAAAAAAAGTGAGTGAAGAAGTAAGAGTCAAAACAAAGGAATTACAAAGGCTATTCACAGAAATAATTAGAGAAAACTTGCCAAGCATAGGCAAAGGAAATGATATCAGATGTATGAGGCATACAGAACTCCAGCCACCTACAACCAAGACAGAGCTACACCCAGACATAATAATCAAGATCCCAGAAATTCATCACAAGAACAGAATATTAAAAGTTGTCAGAGAAAAGAAACAGATCACCTATAAAGGAAAACCCATCAAAATCACGGCAGACTTCTCGACACAGACCATCAGGTCAAGAAGAGCTTGGAGCGAAGTATTATAAGCCCTGAAGGAAAATAACCTCCAACCCAGATTGATGTACCCTGCAAAATTGTCTCTCATAATTAATGGAGAAACAAGATGCTTCAATGACAAAGAGGAACTGGGAGAATTTGTGGCCACCAATCCAACCCTACAGAAAATACTGAAGGACATTCTAGAGAGAGAGAGAGAGAGAGAAAAATACCAGGATTTCAGGAACAGCGGCAGAGGCCTCAGTGAATGGGGCAGACAGTGGAATGAAGGAGAGAGGTAGACATCCATTGGTGGAAAAATAGCAAAGCAGAAATGAGGCAGAGAGGGTTGGCTACAGTCTCTAACACAGATGGCCTGGATGCACTTGAAAAAAAAAAGAAACACAGGTGGAGTAGATCAGGAGGTAGGGTCCACCGAGGTGCTCTGTATAGGAAATATAATTAACCTGAAAAAGGGTTTATGGGCTGAAAATCAAATACAAGAAAACAATGCTGTATGTGACAGGGAACCAGAGAGAAATAAGGGCAACTCAACTAGCACCTTCAGATAGGTTGGAGAGACATGATACTTATATGCAGTAGAGAACTACTGAGCTACAATAAAGGAAATCCTTTAGAATTTTTTAGGTAAAAGAATACAAAGAGTGATCAAGTATAGAAGTGAGAAGGTTTGGAGCCACTTAGGTAAATAGCAGGTTGCCCCCCCCAATCTAAAACTGAGGGAGTTAGTGGGACCCAAAATGTGCAGCACCCTGTGGGAGTGAAAGGGGAGGAATGGTATAAAAGAAGGCAGAGGATATTGCTAATAGTGTATCAGGATCTAAAACCCACATTATGCACACTGCTCTGTTTAGATGGATTATATTCTGTTCCAGTTTGTCTGGAGTTTGTTGCCAGTTTGTTCAGAGTGATTTTAGCTTGTATTGTTTTGTTTAATTTCACCATACATGAAGGTATGGACAGCTGTTTTGAAGAGAATGAGACACTATGACAGCCATTGTTGGCTTCCCTATTGTATGGACTTGAAGACCTAAAACACCTTCCTCATCCTGTTCAGATCAGTTCTACACTATGTTATTTCGTGTTAATTCTCTGTATGTGAAGATATGGACACCTATTTGGAAGAAAACAAGAGACAATATGGTAGATAGTGAAGATCTCTGATTGTCTTGATTTGAAATTTATGTCTCTTATATTGCTTTCTTGTGTTCTGTTTTGTTGTATTTGATTTTACCCTCTTTAAAATAAAATAAAAAATTAAAAAGAAACAATATTAGAAACGAGAAAGGCAAGCCTATAAGAATAACATCAGAGTTTTCAAAAACAATTATTAAAGGTCAGAAAAGCTTGGAATGAAGTTTTCAAGCTCGAAAAGAAAACAACTGCCAATCCAGATGAATATATCCTTCAAAACCTCTTTCAAAATTGACAGAGGAATGAGGGCACTTCACAAGAAAGAGCACCTAAGAAAGCCATGGCCACCAAACCAGCACTGCAGACAGTCCTCAAATGAATCTGAAACAGAGAGAGTGAAGCTGATACCACCAAAGAGCCCAAAGGAGAGAACATAGCTAACTGAGAGAGTAGCTAAACTAAATGGAAAAACTCAATAGAAAAGTAATGTAAGAACAGATTCTAGTAAATACTCCTTAGTAATAACTCTCAAGGTAAATGGCCATAACCCCCCAGTCAAAAGACACAGACTGGCAGATTCAATAAAAACAAAAATCAAAAAATAAATTTCAGCTATATAGTGTTATAAGAGATACTACTCCACACCCCAGAAAATGATTTTTCAAGCAATAGAATCCTGAAAGCAATGAGGAGTAACTATCCTATTTTAAGATTGATCAGAAGAGACCAAGAAGGTCACTACATATTGATAAAGGAAACAGTTCAATGGGAGGAAATAACAACTGTAAATATACATGCACCAAGTACCAGTGCACTTAATCGCTTAATAGGAGGAGAGGTGAAATGTAACTGAAGCAGGCAGACCAGAGACAGAAGTGATGCAAATTAAATGTAAGGAAAAAATAAATGTAAAATAAAGAAAACTAAAGCTGCCGATAATTTAACATAGAACAAATGGAGCAAAAGAGATGGGAGAGGACAGAGCAAAAACAAAACTCAGAACCGAATCCAAAATGAGTGGTGGGAAATTTCTCCTGGCTAAGGAACCTGGTGTGGAGAAGCAGAGTCTGCCTGGAGCCCTGGTCTGCAGCGTCCAGCACACGGGACAGGGACTGCTTCATCCCACCCCTCTGTCTGGGCGCCCACAGGTGGAAAAGGCCAAGGTCTGCACCTGGCTGCCGTGAGGGTGTGGACATCTGTGGGGCAGCTCGCCTCTCCTGAGATCTGCTGTCTGTGTGGCCAGCAGGGGACACCTGTGTCTAGACTGCAGCCAGTGCTGTACCTTGGCAGCTTCTGGGCTGTCCCTGTTGGTCTCGTCCTCAGCCCAGATGAGTGGACGGTGACACTGGGCAAATGACAAGCTGTAGCATGGCTGTATGTCCACAGGACCCCCCCCCCATTCTGCTCTGGACAAGTGGCCATGTGGACAGAACGTTGCAAGCACACCTCTCCCCTCCAGCCTGTTCCACGCACACTGCCTTTGCTTCTTGCTACCGAAAGTGCAGCTACTGCATCTCTGCACCCTCTGTGCTGTAGCCCATGGTCCCCACTGCTCACACTTTCTGGGGCCTCCTGTTCTGCTCACCCGAGCCAAGACTGTCTTGCCTGGCCTTCTCCCATGCAGTCTGCAGCAGGACACGCACTGAGAGCCCTGACATTGGCTGCCCTAGCCTTTCAATCCCCAAAACTGGACAACTCCCAAAGTGACTCTGGTTTCATTCCTGGGAGCTCGTGCAGTCTTGTGTCTGGCTGTCTCATGGGTAGAGTGACTTTAAGAACAAATTCCCAAGCTGGAGGAAAAGCTTGTGTGGACTCCCATTGTCCCCCATGGCTGGGGCCATGCACCAACTTGTGCTTCTGGGTTTCCATGCTGCATAAGTTTCCTTTTTCTTGTTTGTTCCCAGAACTCTTCCTCACTTTTCCTTCCATTCTGCCATCTTCCCAGGAGTCTCCATCACCATTTATTAATATCATTTTGCTAATTTGTCTTGATGAGTGATTTAGATTAGGTCTTCATGGAGTAGCTTTTATTCTTTTTTATCTTTACTTCCAAGTTCTTTTATCCTTATATAAAGGCCAGTTGGGACTTTAAAATACCTAAGCTCCACCCTGCTCCTCTCAATTTCTATAGTCCATTGTTAGCATTTTTTTATAACTCCTTTTATATGGATGCCTTTACTTGATGACTATATTTCACTTTCCTAATATGTGCTGTTTTAGCTTTCCTCTCATGTTAATAAATTTATTTGTTCTCTGTCATTTCTTCTTACATATGCCTTTCATCTGATATTTTTACTTTGGTCCAAGGCTCAACTGAGAATACACATTGCATTTTTTTTACTATTACTGTAGTCTCCTTTGTCCTTCCCAATTGAAGTGAGCTATATTGACAATAAAAATTGTATACATTCAAGATGAATAATGTTGAGTTTTTATCTGTGTCTAGGCTGAATGTAATTACTATAACCAGATTAACTAAAACATGATTTCCTACTATGATTTTTCAAATAAGAAAACAAGATATACTCTCCTAGGAAATTTCAAGTCTATAATATAGTCTATTACTTAGAGTCATTATGCTGCACTTTAGTTTCTCAGAGTTTATTCATTTTCTAACTGAAACTTTGGACTCTGTCAAAAATCTCCTTATCAACCTCACCCCACAGCAATCACCATTCTACTCTATCTATGTCTATGAGTTTTAACTTATTTAGATTCCACGGGGACATTTCAGAAGCTATCCATCCATCCGACTTCATTTATTTAGTGTAATGCTCTGCATCCATGTTGTCACAATGGCAGTATTTCCTTTTCTTTTCCTTTTCTTAAAGTGCTGATAGGACAGCATATTGCATTTTTTTTTTTACTGTGACTGTAGTCTCATTTGTCCCTTCAAAAACTGTGTGTGGAGGGAGAGAGAGAGAAATAGGTGAATATACATAGATATTCACCCACTGGCAGACACTTAGGTTGTTTCCATTTATTGGAGGTACTGTGTATAACACTACAATAAACAGTTGATGAAGATATCTCTTTGGGACATGTGACTATTTCTTTTGGAATCTGTACTCAGAAATGAAATTGTTGAATCACATGTTAATACCATTTTTAAATTTTTGAGAAATCATTAATAGTTTTCATTAACAGTTATTAACTTACATTTCCAACACAGTGTACAAGGTTTCAATTTTCTGTACACCTTGGACAATACTTGTCACCTATTGCTATTTTGCTAGTAACCTGTCTTAGTCACTTTCTCCTTGCTGGGATCAGATACCCAACATTCACAATTTAAAGTAAAGAAGATTTATCTGGCTCACTGTTTTTGGAGTTTCAGTCCATAGTTTTCTGGCTGCAAGGCAGAAACAGTATGTTGGAAGGACCTGAGCAGGGGAAAGCTGCTCACATCATGGCAGCCAGGAAGCAGAGAGTGCAGGAGGATCCGAGAAGGGAGATATTTACTTCCGGGTCACACTTTGTGACCCCCATCTCTTGTGGTCAGAGTGCACCTGCTGACAGCAAGGCATCTATAGTGCCCCACTGTCCAATCATCTTCCAAATGCATGGGGCTTTGAGGCCATATTATCTTCAACCATGACATACATTAAAATTAAATTTAACTCTGAGGCAGCAAAGATAGCAGGTGAATGACAGGAGACAGAATATAGTAAAGAGGATGGAAGAAAAAATGTGAGGATCTCCTCAATTTTATTCTTATAGTAGCACTCATTAGTGATGCTATATTTCACACATCAATTGAATTCTGTCCCAGATTCTGTAACTGTGGTAGACAGGATTGTCTCACAAAACTTACTTGAAGATTAAAGGACATACAGGTATTCCTAGAAATAAGTTTATAAAGTGAAGAATGTTAAAGCTATACATTCACTCACTCACCTATGTCATTGATCAGATATTACTTATAATGGAAAGTTCTGAGGTTAGGATTAATGCTGGTTAAGATTTCGAGGTTAAAAAATCACAGAAAAATGTTTTAAAAGACTCAGAAAAACTAGAATTTCCTGGGAACTGTCTGTTGGTTTCTTTGGTTTTCTTAATTGTATTCTTTTTTGAAGTCCCAGAGAGGCTTTATTAACAGAAAGCTTTGATCCAATCCCATTCGAGCAGGGGTAATGTCACTGTCCCTCCTTCTGAGCACATTAAACCTGCCCACACCCCATCAGCCCACCTGGATGGGGTCTGCAGACAAACAGAGAGGACTGCTGGAGCAAAGGGCAGCTACTGTTCTTGACTCCTTGTTCTGCTTCTGACACTTCCTATTAGTTCTCAACATTTCCTTCCTTTTCTCTAGCATCTACTTTTCTAGAGAAAAGAAAATGTGCTTCCTTCTGAAAACTTCATGTAACATCAGTTTACTGCAATATATAAAGAAATAGGATTTTTATTTTCAAATTATGTGGACCAAAGTATGTATTCCACCTTTATTTTTATGAGCCTGCATTTGCTTTCCTGAGACTGAAATGTTGCAGAGAGAGTGATCTGTTTTATTCCTGTTGCGGTGACTTCTGAGGATGACCATAAGACTAGCAACAATGCCTCAGTTACGCTTATATTTCCTAGGTGAGTGGGGCCTTACATCCTACTCGTCGACCACAGAGGGAGGGTGGCAATTCCAGCACAGCAGAGGCACTGGGTGCTCTGTGCCCACACTGGGGCGACACCGAGTCCTCTCTCAGGTTAGAGGAGTGGCGTTAGGCTGATGCTCTGATAGCCTAAAATTTAATCTGCAAAAGGAGGAGATCAGATGAGTAAATGCCTGATAGGCTCTTGGGGAAGGGATGAGGGGGCAAAGCATTAGAACACCTCTGGGCTGTTCGGCCTCAGATTCTTCCTGTGGTTCTGGACCAGCACAATTAACAATCCCCAAGTTAAACAAATGGCCAAGCAGCTTACTGGAGACCTGAGCATCAGGACAGAGAAGGCAAAGAGCACACAGGCAGGTCGGTCCCCTTGCATAGTCACACACAGTGCCTCCTCCTCTGCCCAGCGTCCAGGTGGCTGTTGCATGTGGAGGACAACTAACAACCATGATTTCTGCTGGACAAGGAGCAGCAAAGCCTCTCCCAACACCCTCCCCCACCACCTGCCCCCTGAACCCCCTCCTTTCCCTCAGCCTCCAGCACCTGGGCTCTCATCTGTGCTGTCCACTGTGCTGATCCCAGCCCCATCTTGTGCAGAAGTGCACACTAGGTGAGCAGGTGTGTTTTCACAGCTGGTTGCGAAGCTTTATAATTTTGCACAAGGATCAGTGTTCCTCTGCTGGTGGTGATAAGATTGACAGGAAGGAGTCCCCTGCCATTGCCTCGGGCTTGCCGGACCCTGATGCTGGGGTGTTGGACACATTCACAGGACTCTGCAGTGCACCAGCTTCTCAGGGCTCGAGGCGGGTAACGAGGTGAAGGTTAGAAACAAGTTTTGTGTTATTACAGGACTGTAAAATCCGAATCTTATAATTTTTCTCTTAAATATCCTTGCATCATAAGCATTGTTAGTGTCTTTCCAGAAGGAAGGGATATTAGTTTCTTCCTGAAAAGGCTATGAAAATTTAAGTTCACAATGTCGGAAGAAGAGCAGTGGAAAATGTTAGATCTCTTTAAGAAAAAAAATGGGAGGATCATTGTTGAGTTTCATCAGAATGCTTGTGTGTATTTTCTGTCTGCTGCATTTTATTACTTACTCAGTAACTATCTGAATCACTTACATTCTATGCAAACGGTATATTCAGTGCGTAAACTGACTGGGACCTCGCTCAGTGTAATATGTGTCCTGTGATCTGGGTTTGTCTTCCGCATCCATCCCGGGCGCTGTGAGCTGCGTGTGAACCAGCCAGACAGGAACAGGACCTGGAGACTCAGCAGGTGCAGTTTTTCTTTCTGCTTCACAGTTTTTCATGAAAAGTCAGTTTTGGTGCTCATGATGTTTGCAAAAACATCCAAATCTTTGTCTAAAAAATAACAGCGATCTTCCAAATGCTAGTTCTTCTCTGAGATTTAATGCGAATAGTAGGAGTTTTATGGTTATAAACTGGGAGGGATGTAGATGAGATTTTCTATAAAGCTAAGTGTGCTTAACTGGGGTTAAACTAATAAAAAAGTAACAAAACATGTATTTCTGCTTATATGTTAATGTACATATGCTTATATCAATCTCTACTTAAAGTTATACATATTTATATGCAGCAAACATGTATAAACTCATGTTTTCAGATATAAGTTGTTTTCCTAAAGTGCGTTTATGTTTTATTCATTTGCAGGTCTTTTTCTACTTTATTCTGAAAATCAAATTGTTAAATGTATAACTAGGTGCTAAAGTGGAGATCTGAGGGTGTGTTATTGTGAGATGGATTATTCATGATAATTAGTGTAAATATTAAATCCTTAACACCGTATCTGTTTATTCTAGGAACTTACTGGGCCTTGCTTCATTAAATGTTTAGAAGCTTGAAACCCAATATTGTTCTAATCTTTCCTTTATGTACAGCAGGCAGAGGATTGCAGGGCAGAAGGGTGGCAGGATGGACAGTTGACTCTGGCCATACTCAGGGCCTCTCTAGAAGCCCTTTGGTCTCTAAGGCTTGGTCCTGCTGGTGAGGATGTGCGGCTCACTCTGCACAACCTCAGAACCTCATAGTACGGCCCATGGGCACAAATTTCAATGTTTAAATTGGTTTTCTCAAGTTACAGTTCAAATACTGCACATGTGCAGCATACCTCCAAAAGTTTTTTAAATCCCAGTGGGGGCTGGATGTGACAGCAGATGCTTGCAACCCCAGCTTATAATCTGGAAGGCTGAGGCAGGTGGGTTGCAATTTCCAATCTGCTACGGACAAGTTAGTGATTAGTGAGACCTTGTGCCACAATACAAAAAAAAAAAAAACTAAATTAAAAAAAATAAAGAAAAAAAAGTGAGGGGGCCTGGGGATGTAATTCAGCGTGAAGGGTCTGGGTTCAATCCACAGTACAGGGAAATAAGAACAGTGGAGTTGACCTTTAAGCCAGAGAAGTTTAGACTTACATCATCAGTGACTACATTTTGAAAAGAATAATTTCATTTTCCTTTTTTTTCTATTTTCTCACTGTCACTATGTCACCAAAAGGCTGTGATTCTGCAAGTTTCTAGTGCTTGTTCAAAGAAGACCCTGTGACCAGAGAAGTTTATAAGAGCAAACCATGAGGACATCACTATAAGTCACAAATCCTTCCTGGCCATCATTGAGAATTGGTTTCTTTCAACTTGATGAATTGTAGGCAACTTAAAGTCCTCAGGTCCACAGGCCCATGGTGTATCTCTGGTGGGTCCTGTCAGGCCTGCATGCACGCGTGGCACACTCTCTGGACAGGCTTTTGAGAAGCTCACATTGTGTTAACCCCAGAGTTTCCTCTGCACTCTAGGTGAGACTCATGGTCTTTACCACCTGGAGCTCCAACTCCAGTGAGCAGTCCCATTTCATCCTGGTGGGACTCTTCCGTCAATCCACACACCCAGCTCTGCTGTGCCTGGCCATCTTTGTGATCCTCCTGATGGCTTTGTCTGGAAATGCACTCCTGACCCTTCTGATTCACTCTGACGCCCGCCTCCACACCCCCATGCACTTTTTCATCAGCCAGTTGTCCCTCATGGACATGCTGTACATTTCCACCACTGTGCCCAAGATGCTCGTGGACCAGGTCCTGGTGAGAACAAGATCTCTGCTCCTGAGTGTGGGATGCAGATGTTCCTCTACTGGACACTGGGTGGTTCAGAGTTTTTCTTCCTAGGTGCCATGTCCTATGACCGCCATATGGCCGTCTGCCACCCCCTGCGTTACCCCGTCCTGATGAACCACAGAGCGTGTCCCCTCCTGGCATCTGCCTGCTGGTCCTGGGGTCAGTTGGTGGCGTCATGCTGACTCCTGTGACCATGGCCTTCCCCTTCTGTGGGTCCCGGGAGATCCATCACTTCTTCTGTGAAGTCCCTGCAGTGACAAAGCTCTCCTGCTCAGACACCCCGCTCCACGAGACGCTCATGCACCTGTGCTGTGTCCTCATGCTCCTCATCCCTGTGACATTCATCTCGAGTTCCTACACCTTCATCCTCCTCACCGTCCTCAGGATGAACTCGGCAGAGGGCCGGAAGAAGGCGCTGGCCACCTGCTCCTCCCACGTGACTGTGGTCCTTCTCTTCTGTGGTGCTGCCGTCTACACCTACGTGCTCCCCAGCTCCTACCACACCCCCGAGAAGGACATGGTGGTGTCTGTGTTTTACACAACCCTCACTCCCATGTTGAACCCCTTAATCTACAGCCTTAGGAACAAGGATGTCACAGACGCTCTCAAGAAAATGTGCAGTGTGAGACCTGCCTTTCCAGACATGATAAGAGAGGGACCCTGAGTACTCATGGGTTCTTTTCCTTCTCCCTGCACATAGGACACTCAGTCTCTTCTGTGACTCTTGCTTCTTGGACTCTCACATCATGACGCTCATCCCACACTGGTCCCTGTCCTGGGAATTGATCCACCATACTGCAAAAAGCTCCACTTGTGCCCTCTTTCTCCATTCAAATACTTACAACGGGGTGGTTTTGACTTTTTTCTTTCTGTGGCTGATATTGGTCCTTAATCATGTAGAAAAATATTCATATTGTGAGGAAACACGTGGTGAGATATTTAGAGGAAATGCTCGTAAGGTTTTCAACAGAGAAGGGACAGAGAGAAACAATGAAGTGAAAAGGGGCGCATTATTAACAATGGACAAGTTTACCTGATGTCTACAGAAATTTCATTCTCTACTCCATCTTCAAGCTAACTTTCCAATAATGTAGATTTATATACAATTTAAAAGTTAAATATCCGTGAGTTCTCTCTTCTCAGAGTTTTTGCTTTGTGCCTGATAGCAGTGTGACTTTGTATCATAGAAACCACACTCATTTTTTGTTTGCACAATAATTACTAGGATGTTTCAGTTATGTGCTCACTGTCAGTGGAGACTATCTTGTTTCTGTGTGCATGGTTGGACTGTGGCAGATTGATACAACATATATGAAACTGTGGGGAGAATATTAATTCTGACTGGAAGGACAAGTTAGGACATTCTCTTGTGAGAGGCGGCTTCTGCACTGAGCTGTGAGTTACCTTGCTTACTTATAATCCAGTAGAACAGACATCAGCAGGCACTCAATCTGTCACTTATTCAACACATATCTTATGTTGCATTGTAATAAAATAATATGTAGACGGGATTAAAATCTGAATCTCAGATGTTATTTCCTCAAAAGAACTTGAGGGGTGGCTGTAGCTCCACATGCAAATTAATGGAATAAAAACACATGAGGGAAAGACTCCACCTGCCCACCCTTCTGGCAGTGTCAAGTAACCAACTAGACAGGGGCTTTGTGCCTCAGCTTCCTGCACCATAGGTTGTCAGAGCCGAAAACCAATTGGAAAACTGCACTGAGGATGAGACTGACATCTCAGAAAAGAGTTTCAGTCCAGCAAGGAAGCACCACAGTGCTACAGAGGCAGGCATGGCAAGCAGACTTGGGAAGGGTGAGAGCTTGACACAGATGCTCCGAGGTCCCTTGAAAAGCTTAAGCACAAACTGGGAAAATTGTCTGTCTGTGTTCAGGTTTGAGAGTTCAGGCCTGGTGGGTGTCACCTTCAGAGGAGGCCGGATATGAGAGTGATGGCATTGCATCTAGTGCCCAGCTTGTGTACCAACCCCACTGTCTACTTCTGGTGGAGATCAGTGGTCTGGTTTACTGTAGGTCCAGGTCTGGGGTGCCTAAGTGTCTATGCTAAAATCATGGATTCTGGTGAGGGGCAAGTGCCTGCTTGGCAAATGTGAAGTGCTGAGTTTGATCCCTGGTACAAAAAAAAAAAATCGTGGATTCTTTGCTTTTGTTAAGGGTTTTGGTTAAGGGCACTTTGTGAGTGGTTCACAGGGCTCTTCAGATTCCAGTCTATATCTGACAGTGTTGTTGCTGTGCTGACTCTACTGTGTCTCTTTCTTTAGCTCCATTAGACTTTTATTATTGTCCTCTCTTGAATTTATGATCATTTGTTTCATTGGGGTCATTAACCTCTCTACTGCAGAGGTGGCACAGCTGTTGCTGTCAGCTGCTTATCTCTGTGCACCAGTATCCAGATTGCCTGTGGGTCACAGACAGTCCTGTGCCCCAGCCTTGAAGGATATGGCACTGGACAAAACAGCAGCAACTTCTCCACAGTATAAACCAACACTGCTTTATACTGGGACAGAAGCAAAGGTTAACATTACCCAGGCACAAAGAATATGTCTGTCATAGTGCTACTCACTCTGATCAACCAGGAAATCCCAGCACAGAAAGTTGAGAAGACAAATATCCTCAAAGCTGATTCAAGGGGCAACAAGAGAGGAACTCTAAAGTCAACCAATAGAAATACCTGAAATGATATCAGTGGAGGCAACAAAACAGATCAGTAAGTTGCTTGGTAAATTCAGAGAAGATATAACTAACAGTTAATGACCCTAATGAAACAAATGATCAGAAGGTCAAGAAAAGACAATAATAAAAGTCTGATGGAGCTAAAGAAAGAGATACAAGATATGGATCTTGTATCCAAGGAAAGAATTAGCATCCTTAAAATGTTCCAAATTGAAATTCAAGAGATTAAAACTATGATTGTTGGATCTAGAACACAGGGCTGTGGTTGGTGACCATATAAGGAGAGGTATAAAAATATAAGAGAATATGGGGGGAGCTAAAGATGGTGGACCGATAGGTAGTAGGACGAGAAACCTTTCTGAGAGAGTTCAGATGCCAGAATAAAACATCCTGGAGAAACCTGGACAGAGGGAGATGGATTCTCTTGACCCAGGAAGAAACTGAAGGGAAAAGAGCTAAAATACGAAGTGCTGGGGGCTACCATTAGAGAAGCTAAGATCAGCGGTTTCGGCACTCTTGCCAAGTCCAGCCTGAGTGCTCGAACCTGCATCGATGTTACTGGCTTGAGTGGCCCCCCACGTGGAGCTAAGTCACCCCGCGTGCATGACTCGCATGGAGCTGCCATGAACTTGTGCCACAGTTACTGACGTGCTGAAGTTGGAGGTCAGGGAGCCCAACAAGAATGGAGCCAGAGAGGGGCTGGCAATGAGCTGCAGTGAGTGCTGGGAATAAGACCCTTCCACAGGAAAGGGGTGACCAACTGGACAACATGTTGGAGTCTGGTAGGACGGTCCCAACTTGGAAACAGCAGTGACTCCAGTTGGTTGCTCCACTCCTGGAGTAGATTGGTGGGATCTGCTTGGCCTGGGTCACACCCCTGACTGGGGCCCAATACATTGTCCCAATCCAATTCCCTACACACAGAAATCAGTGACACAGTGAAAGACCCCAAAGGTTGACTGGCCTGGAGGGGAGGGGCCAGCATACACTGCCTTGCCTGCACCTCAGTAGTTGACAGTGCACTGGAGAGGGCTGAAAGCGTGCTTCAAAGGAGCTGTAACCAACAGGGAAAGGGCTGGGAACTCCACTGTACACTTGTATGGAAGGAACCAAAAACATGACAAGAGAAAGAAATAAGAAAAAGCTCCCAGTGCCCAACCCTGAGAATATTGATCCAGGAGAGGTAAATACAAAAGAGATCAAGGGCAGCAGACATGCAACATCAAATACAGCATCAGCGGACATACAGAGATATCTTCAAGACCTCCTAAAGGAGCTCAAAACTGAAATGTTAATTCAAGTTAAGCAAGATATAAGTAGATTAATGAAAGAAATGCTAAGCACCTATCAAGAAGACACAGATGGAAGAATGGAGGAACACAAAAGAATGAGACAAATGTTTGATGAAAAATATAAAGAAAACCTAGAATACATGAAGCAAAATCAAAGAAATTACAAGGAAATTAAAAATTCCATTGAAAGCTGACAAAACTACTTGAAAGAAACTAAGGATAGACTATCAAAACTTGAAGACAGGTTTGCAATGTGTGATCATGAAAGGAAAGATCTTTTAAAAATAACAAAGAAACAGGCCGTAACAATACAAAGGTTAGATGACAAGAGGATCTATAACTTAAGAACAAAACATGTGAATGAAGAAGTAGGAGTCAAAACAAAGGAATTACAAAGGCTATTCACAGAAATAATTAAGGAAAACTTCCCAAGCATAACAAAAGGAAATGATATGCAGATGTATGAAGCATACAGAATTCCAGCCACTTACAAGCAAAACAGAGCTACACCCAGACACATAATAATCAAGATCCCAGAAACTCAATATAAGAACAGAATATTATTATTATTTTTTTATTTAAAAGAGAATAAAACAAAAGGGGGCAGTACACAGCAGATCAGAAGAGGACAACATAGGCAACACAGTACTTTACATTAAGTCAACTGGACATCAACAGTATCTAACACCATATCTCTTACTCTGCTATAGTTGAGCATAGTTTCAATTACAATAATATCAAACATAACACAATAGTATAAAGCCATGCATATAGTGAAAGAATTCCA
>PVJX010038124.1:0-16501 GCA_004027295.1 Dolichotis patagonum
AATATACGCTATTGATCTGTATTGCTGACAGCATTGTGACTACACAGAAAACTAACCATCCGTCTCTATTTCCTGTATTCCCTATCCTACAAAATAAGGTGACCTATCTCAATTTTCAATCCTGTGACTTGAAGAAAGAACAAATAATTATAAGGAAAATTGTGTGTAGACTCACATGTGTCTTTCTTGACATTAGGGTGCTCATGGATCTTAGCTGTTCATTTTTAAGACTTGTAAAATTCAACAAAGTTTAGGTCCCCTTTATATAACTCCCATTGTATCTTGACTCACCTGACTTGGAAAGGACTCTGCACTTAAATATTATTCAATAAGTTGTAACTTACTTGAGTATTCCAGTGATTAGATGTTAATGTTCATAATGATTATAAAGCCAGACAATAAAGCAATGCTTATTACAGAGAGGACTCTAACATTCTCCAGTAGATAACTACTTTGAATGTTAGATATAGTTCTAAAGCATAAAAGAATCAAAGTTCATCCCATTATTTGTTCTCTCCTCAGTTTCTCAATTCTTATATATCCCGTGTATGGTGCAGTTAATAAAGTACAAGTTTTGAATTTACAGAAGAATTGATACTAACTATAAAACAGTTACACATTGTTGTATCTAATATTGGAGAACAAAATTTGCATCATTTTAGCCTAATAACTCTTAAATAATTTCATAATAGTGGAATAAATATAATTAATTGTCTATGACAATATCAGTATCTACAATAGAGGAATTTGTTAAATATTTTTAACTAAAATATGTGTTCCTACATGTAATAGAAATTATGGAACAGTTTATTTTGGTTTAGCTATAAGTATATAAAATATCAAATATATATGGAAGACAATTATTCAATATTTTTAAAAAATCTTGCACTAATTGGCACTTTATCTTTGTAAACTAGGAAATAAAGATCTGTCTTTAGAATGATGTTTCATAGGTCTCCAAAATGCTGAAATGCACTGGGTAGTAGAAAGAGTAGAGCAAATTTTGTTTTATTTATAAGGCATTTCACTTAACTCTAAAGCTTTGGTGTATGTCAAATCATAAGTTATGCTTAACCAGTAAATATTTAGTTATTTTTCCAAGACAAAAGCAAAATACAAGCTGCTTTCCCCCTTTCCTGTTGCTTAGTAATTAAATGACTGAATGTGTGAGCACTCCATTTAGTTTCACTGCTCAAATGAAATTAGCATGCTGGATGTTAACATCTCATTCGGTGATGACAAAATGGATCTCTAAGTGACCTTCTAAGAACAAAATTTAAAAAATATCCTAACTGGTTAAAAATTAAATTAAATAATTTAACGGCACTTTCCATTCTGATGACTGATTTTTTTTTTAATTTTAAAAAGAGTAAAATAAACCAAACCAAACCAAAACAAAACATCAGAATAAAATAATGCAAATAACAGGACTTCAAAACAAGACAAGAGGAAATCAGCAGTGGCTACCATAATGTACCCCCCCTTTTTTTAAAAAATAGTTGTCCATACTTTCACACACAATAAGATAATGCAGAACAAAATAGCATGAAACCAATCAAAACAAAAGAATAAGAGCCTTACAAGCCTTTATAACTAGACAGTAGGAAATCAGTAATGGCCACCATAATGTCTCTTGTTTTCTTCAAAATAGCTCTCTATAACTTCACACACATTGGCATCAAATAATTGAAAAAAGACTAAAACCAATCAAAACCAAGAATAAAAGCATTATTAGACTTCAAAACAAAATGATAGGAAATCAGCAATAACTACCATAATATCTCATTTTCTTCAGTGTAGCTGTTCATATCATCACACAAACTAAAATCAATTCTTGTAAACCCTTTAGGTGAAGTTCTAGACATAAATAAGCCTATACATGTACATCTATCCTAACTGCATTAGAGAGAAAAACAAACAAAAAAAACAAAGCACAAGAAAAATAAGATACAAGAGTCAAATAAACAACTATAACTAAGAGTCCCAAACAATAACAATACAGGCTTTCAAAACAAGGTGGTAGGAACATAATTAATTTTGTTGTTTTGCAAAGTTATGTTCAAAATGCTTACTTGAATTACCAGATATAGTCATGCAAAATAGATCTAATCCTATGTACACTAATTGTTTTGTTCAAAGAATTAATAGAATTAATAGTGCAATCATCTTAGTAATCTTAAGTACATATATATAAATTTATAACTTTTTGTTTTCTCTTCTCCTTTTCTCTGAGATTTTTTCTCTTTGAGCAGTTTCTTACCCTTTCAAAATATTTATTGAAGATTTTGTATCATATTTACTCTTTCAGTTTCTTATACTAGGAAGACAATATGGTATTTACATATGTGAGTTTGATTTATTTCATTTATGAGTATGGTCTCAAGTTTCATCCATTTACCTATAAAAACCTCAATGTGGTCCTTTATAGCTGAGTAGTGCTGTATTGTATAAAAATACATCTTTTTTATCCATTCCTCAGTTGATGGGCATTTAGGTTGTTTCTGAGATTTAGCTATTATAAATTTTGATGGTATAAACATGGGTGCAAATATATAACTGTGGTATGATATTTTCAGCTCTTTTGGGAATATGCCCAGAAATGGAATAGCTGGATCAAATGGGACCTCAAATCCCAGCTTTTTGAAGAAACTCCAGACTGAACTCCACAGTGGCTGCACCAGTCTACTCTCTGACCAATAGTGCAGAAGAGTTCCTTTTTCCCCACAGCCTCTCCAGCATTTGTTGTTAGTAGTTTTCTTTACTCTGACCATTCTTTCTGGAATGAGATGGAATCTCAGAGTGTTTTTAATTTGCATTTCTATAATGACCAATGATACTGAACTTTTTTCATGTATTTATTTGTTATTTGTATTTCTTCATCTGAGAAGTATTTAATTATCTCAAATCCCCAATTTTGGATTGGCTCTTTGAATTTCGGTGATTTGATTTTTTTTAAATTATTTATGTGTTCTAGACAGTTCTTTTGCTGAGGGAACACTGACTAAGATTTTTTTCACAATTCATGGGTTTTCTTTTCCCTCTGTTGTAAATTTCTTTTGATGCACACAAAGTTTTTTAATAAGGTGAGATCCCAGTTGTTGACGCTGAGAAGTTCTTCCTGCGCAGTTTGATTTTTGTTCATGAATTCTCTGCTAACCTCTATGTCTTCAAGATTTCCACCTGCTTTGTCTTTCAGCAGACTTGCTGTTTCTGTTTTAATATTTAGATCTTAGATCCATTTAGACTTTAGTTTAATGCATGGGAAAAAGCATGGGTCTAGTTTTAGTTTTCAGCATATGAAAAGCCAGTTTTTCCAACAACACTTATTATAGAGACTTTCTTTCTTCCAGTGAACTTTTTGGCCTCTTTGTCAAAGATAAGGTGCCTGAGTGTGTTTGTAGTTGTGGTTGTATCTTCTAATCTGTTTTTATTCCAGTACCATGTTGATTTTATTGCAGTAGCTTTGTAGTATAACTTTAAGCCAGGGATTGTGATGCCTCCTTCATTGACTTTGTTGCTCAGAATTGTCTTTGCTATTCTAGATCTCTTCTGGTTCCAGATGAATTTTAGGAGTGATTTCTCTAGATCTGTGAGGTATGCAAATGGTATTTTGATTGACATTGCATTAAATCTGTATAACAATTTTGGGAGAATGGCCATTTTCACAGTGATTGTTCTTCTTATCCATGAACAAGGGGTGTCTTTACATTTTCCAAGGTCCTCTTTGATTTCTTTTTTCAAAATACTATAATTTTCACTGAATAGATTTTTACTTCCTTTGTTAGATTGACTCTTAAGTATTTCATTTTTTAGAATGCTATAGTGAAGAGTGTGGTTTCTCTTACTTTTTTCTCAGTGAGTTTGTTGTTTGTGTACAGGAATTCTATTGATTTTTGAGTGTTGATTTTGTATCCAGCTACGTTACTGAATTTGGTTATTATATCTAGGAGTCTTTCAATGGAGCTTTGGGGTCCTCTGTGTAATGTATCCTATCATCTGCAAATAGTGAGAGTTTAAACTCTTCCCTTCCTATCTTTATTTCTTTAATTTCTATCTCATGCCTAATTGTTCTGGCTAATATTTCCAGCACTATGTTAAATAGGAATGGTGATAATGGACATCTTTGTCTTGTTCTGGACTTTAGAATGAAAGCTTTCAGTTTTTAACAATTTGATATGATGCTGGCTGTTGGTTTTTTCACAGATGGTTTTTATCAGATTGAGGTAGAGACCATCTGTTTTAATTTTCCATAGGGTTCTTATCAAGAATGAATGTTAGACTTTATCAAAATTTTTTTCTATTAAGATGAGCATGTGATTCTTATATTTGGCTCTATTGATATGATGTACTATGCTTAAGATTTGCGTATGTTGAACCATCTCTGCATTTCTAGATAAATCCCAGTTGGTTGTGGTGTATAATCTTCTTGATGACTTACTACATTCTGTTTTCCAGTACTTTATTGAGGATTTTTGCATCCATGTTCTTGAGGAAGATTGGCCTGTAGTTCTCATTTTTGGTTGGTTCTTTCTCTGGTTTTGATATTAGGATAATAATTGCTTTCAGGAATGAGTTATGGAGAATTGTTTTCCTTTCAATTTCATTGAAGAGTTTGAGGAGTATTGGCATTAAATCTTTCTTGAATTTCTTGTAGAATTCAGCTGTAGCTTCATCAGGACTTGGGCTTTACTTTGTTAGTAAGATTCTAATTACATTTGCAGTTTCATTGACTGAAATTGGATTATTCAGAAGTATTACATCCTTTTTTTCAGCTTGGTAAGTCATATATTTCCAGGAATCTGTGCATTTTTCTGTGTTATCAAACCTATGAGTGTAAAGGTTTTCAAAGCAGGTGTTGATGATCTTCTGTATTTCCACAGTGTCTGTAGTGATTTTGTGTTTTTCATTCCTTATTGCATAAATTTGAGTTTTATCCTTCCTTTTTGTAATAAGATCGGCTAGTGGCATATAAATTTTATTTATTCTTTTGAAGAACAAACTCTTTGATTGATTAATTCTTTGTCTTTTCCTCTTAGTTTCTATTGCATTAATTTCTGATCTGATCTTTATAATTTCCTCCTTTCTTTTGGCTTTGGCCTCAGCTTGCTTTTCTTTTTCTATGTTTTTGAGGGGTATCATCAGCTTGTTTATTTGTGTTTACTTTATTTTCCTGATGTGGGAATTCACCACAATAAATTTCTCTCTGAGGACTGCTTTCATTGCACCTCACAGGTTCTGGTAAGTTGTATTTGTGTTTTTGTTTACTTGTAGATATTATTTAATTTCTTCTTTAATTTCTTCTGTGACCTATTGATTGTTCATCAGTATATTATTTAACTTCTATGTGTTTATGGAGTTTTTGCAGTTTGTATTGTCATTAATTTCCAGTTTTATCATACTATTTTCAGCTAATATGTATAGGATAATTTCAATTTTTTGCATTTACTTAAGCATGTTCTATGGGCTGGTATACGATCTGTTTTAGAGAATGTCCCATGTGAAGCTGAGAGCAATGTACATTCTGATGTTGTTGGGTGGAACAGTCTCTATACATCTATTAAATCCATTTGTTCACAGGTTTGATTCAGTTCCTTTATTTGTTTGCCTATTTTCTGCTGCATTGATCTATCTCTTTGTGTCAATGGGGTGTTATGGACTTCCATTATAATTGTATTATCGCTTGTTTGATTTTTCATTTTTATTAAGATTTCTTTTATATAGCTGGGTGTTCCCATATTTGCTGCATATATCTTTAAGATTGTTATCTTTTCTTCTTGAAGTTTTCCCCTAACCATTATATAGTGGCCTATTTTATCTCTTTTAATTATTCCTGGTTCACATTGTTTGCAAACAGAATAGCTACTCTTGCTTTTTTGGAGGGTCCCTGTTGCATGAAATATTGTTTTCCATTCTTTGACTTTCAGTCTATGAGTTTCCTTTTGAATTAGATGGGTTTCTTGCATATAGCATATGTTTGGATGTTGTTTCTTGATCCTTTCTGTCAGTCTGTTTTTTTTTGGTGAAATGAGGCTACGTTAATAGTTTTAACTGATGCATATTGGCTTATTTTTGTCAGGTTATCTTTGTGCTGTTGGATCTTTTCCTTTCCCCTCTGTTTAATTGTTTTTACAGCTTGGTGGTTTCTTTCTGTCAGTGCTTTTGAAGTTGTTATTTTTATGTCTATGTAGAATAACTTTCAGTATTCTTTGCAGGGTTGGTTTAGTGGTGATGAAGTTCTTCAGCTGTTTTCATTGTGGAAATACCTTATTTCTCCACACGATTTTGCAGGATATTTTAAAGGGTACATCAATTTGGGTTAGAAGTTGTTTTCCTTTAGCATTTGAGATACTTCACTGCATGCTCTTTTTGATTTCATTGTTTGTGTTGAGAAGTCTGCTGTGATTCTGAGGGGTTTTCTTTTATAGGTGATTTTTTTTTCTACCAGCTTTTAATATTAGGTTCTAATGTTGAATTTCTGGGATCTTGTTTATTATATGTCTGTGTGTAGATTTATTTTAGTTATGGCTAATTGGATTTCAATATGCTTCACTTATCTGAATGTCAGTTTCCTTTCCCATATTTGAAAAATTTTCAACTATTTCTTCTGTAAATAGTCTTTTGATAGCATTTTCAGTGTCAGTTTCTTTTTCATTTGCATCTATAATCTTATATTGTTTTTCTTTGCATCATCTTGCAACTGTTGAATTGTTATTTCCTAATTCCTTGCTATTCTTAAAAAGATCTTTCCTTTCCTGTTCACTAACTGCAATTCTGTCTTCAAGGTCTGAATGTCTATCTTCACTTTCATTAAGGAGATTTTGCCAGCTTTTTATGAAATTTGTGATTTCCTGGATAACTCTTTGAATCTGTTTCATACATTCTAGTTCTTTCTTATATTGTTCATTCAAAGTTTCAATCATTTTTCCATGTTCCTGTATTTTTTTTAACTATGTCTTCTTCAGATGTGTTCAGCAGTTCTTTCATTATGTTTATTATTTCTTCTTCTACCTGGGAGATAATTTCCGATCCGAGTTCCTTTATAGCTTCATGATGTTTCTTTACTTCAGTCACTATCATTTCAGAAGTTTCAGGTATATGGCTTACATTTTCTTTTATGCCCATGTCTGCTAGGCTTGTTTGGAATGGGCTGGAGGTTTGTGACTGCATTTTGCTCTTTTGTTTTGTCATTTGCCTGTATCTCCCTGGGGCAGTTGGAGGCAAAGTCATAGCTGTTTCTTGGATTGAGGATGGCTGTCTGTACTGCAGGGAATTTCCCCAATTGAGTGGGGGATTGTAGGTAGCCCTTACAGGGTCTTTAGAGGCACTCAAATGTCCCCAAATGGAGGCTGTGCTGGATAGGCCTTTAGCACATCCCATGTGGCTCACTGAAGCTCCCTGGATGCTTAAGGCCATGGGATTGAGCTCTATCAAGTAGCTCCCAGCTACCTGGGGTCATTGGGAAGAGCCCAACCAACACTTCAGTGATCACTCAAATGTCCTGGACTGTTTAGGGATGCTCAGTGGGGCCCTAACAGGTGTTGACCAAAGTCCTGTGGCTCCACAGCTAGCTACAGATTGCCATGGAGGCCTTCAGGTCACACTGCTCTCAGCTACCTGAAGGTCACTTGGTGGGGCCCAACCAGGACCTGAGTGATGACCCTAAGGTTCCAGACTGTTTGGAGACGCTTGGCAGGGCCCTACTAGGTTCTGAGCAAAGTCCTGTGGCTGTACAGCTGGGCAGAGGCCTCACTGTGGAGGCCTTTAGGTCACACCACTCAACATGCAGCACCTCCCTTCTACCTGAGGGTCTCTGGGCCTACTTTCTATTCTGCAAACTTTTGCAGTTGATGTGAACAGAACTTCACGTTCCTACCTCAACCTACTTACTTTTCACCATTATGTGCCAAGACTTTCTTATCTATGTCAATCTCAAATTTGAATTTAATTTTTCTATTTTCTAAACTATTCACTTTCCAAACACAATGCCTTTTTTTATTCTGTTTTCTCTGATTGAAAGATCATTTTTATCATGCAAAATTCTATTCATCTTTAAGTATTTATGTCTATATCTACTACCTTGGTGAATCTTTTTCTAATCTCTTCCTACATTTCTTCAGAAATTAAATGTGGCTTTGCTAGAATTTCTCTCTGATGATTCGTCTTTCAAAATGAAAATACACTGTAAGCTGTACAGTATTGCATAAATATCAGTTTTTCCTTTTTTATTTTCTTGAAACTTCACATTTTTATCATTTTTCTTTATTAGAAAAAATTAAACCAACACTGAAGAGCAAAATACAAAATAACATTTATAAGAGAGTAATATAAGAGCTATGAGGACAGAATAATGGGGATGAAGAAGCAGCAATAATTAAGTTAAACACAAAATCAAAAACAAAAGAAAGAAAAAAGAAAATCCACATTGAATAATTAAGTTGCAATTCAAAGGTTGACTAGAAATTAAAAGTGCTAGTGAAAAAGTGTTCAGCACAGACCATAATATGCAAATAATGTAGAGATCAGAATGGGGACAAAGCGTATGTATATGTCGAGATCCATTTAAAAAATGGCATGTATTTTTTCCTACCATTTACTTTCCCCAAAACTGTTGTCAACATCAAAATCTGGGTGCATCTTGAAAAGCAGGATGCCCCTCCCCTATGCCTCCAAAATAAAATTAAATAAGTAACACCACAGAAAGACATAAGACAGATGCCCAGACCCTTAGCTTGTTACTCATTAAAATTATGATTTGTGTTTTCTTCCGAGGTACTCAGGGCTGAAAAGCTATTTGTGCTAGCAAGTGATTTTTAAATGTGACTACAGATGCCCATTGGGTAGCTGAAGAGGAGAAAGCTTGACATCTTTGCTTTCAACTTGTAACTGTCTCCTTTATTATATTATATCTTTGAGTCAGACCCCTGCTTAGATCTGCCAGTAGCAGGGTTTAATGAGTTGGAAAATTTCTAAAACCAGTAATGCAAAGTTTATTCACCCCAAATTTACCCGGTTTATCTTATCCTCTTTCAATACTGAGAATACTAAATAAAAGGCTTACAGAAATCTTCAAAAACCAACTTTTACTCTCTGGAATAGGTGCCTAGAGTTTTCCAGTCATTACCCTAAAACTGGAGTCTCCCTGGGAATTCTAGGATTGTAGAAGAGTCAAAAACAAAACAAAACAAAAGCAAAACAATTGCAACAACAACAAAATGACTACACAATTGTGTCATGGGAATAAAATTACTCCTTAAGTTTTTTTTTTTTTCTAAACTATAAAACAAGATCTGAGATAATGATCCACCGGACTCCAGTACACCACAACATCTTGTAAACCTCATCTTTTTCTTTTGTTAGTGAGCCAGTCTGACCTTGTCTGCCAGAGCTGTTCTCCTTTTAGTTCCTCAAACTGAAGTTCCTTCTCTACTTATCTTACTTTCCATTGTTAAGATTACCTGGCCTGATCTCAGGACCCTGCCCCCTACAGCATTTGCAATCCTTGAGCTAAAGTCTGTTCCCATTTTATTTCACAATGAAACCATTTATATATTCATGTCATTCCTTCAGTTTTAACTTTCATTATCACTGAATAAGGACCAATTCTAGCCCAAGACACAAAGTAGAGAGTCATGAAAAGGTATAAAGTCCCTCCAGTTCAGCACTGATTTAGGTTCAACTAGACATGTAAGGGAATGAATTGTAGTACATGAATCAAGAAGTAAAGAGTCTTAATTACTTTTCTTGTTAATGAGACAAAAATACCCAACATCCAAATTTAAAGGGAAAAATGTTTATTTTTCTCACAGTCTGTAGATGTTTCAGTTCATAACAGGTGGGATTTAAGGTAGTGTGGCTTGGCAGAGGAGAAAAGTCATGATGGATAAAAGGTAACAAAACAACAAGCTGAGAGACAATTTAACACCATCTCTCTGCCTCCTTTATGTTGTAACTAGACTGCTGAAATTAGAGTGTTGCTGAACCAATCAGTGGGCTGATTTACCAATCACACTCTTAATCTTAGCATCATACATTTTAGATTCAGCCACCTCCAAAAAAGCCTAAAATTCCATGAAATTTTGGAGGAACATCTAGACACAAACCATAATTCTGTTCCTGGACCTTTCAAAGCGTTTAATCCACCTCCAAAAGCTGCCAAATTCTAACAGTTTCAGCGTTGCTGAAGAGTCTAAATCCAAAGTCTCCCCTGAGATTTGAAGTGAAGTCAGCTGCAAGACCCTGTACAAGTGAAAAGAAAGTTAAACACTTCCAACATTCAATGGCACAAGATGGACATTTCTATTCCCAAAGTTATGAACAGGGGAATACAAAAGAATGGGACCAAAGCAAGTCCAAAATCCAGCAGGGCAAACATTAAGTCCTGGATTTCCATGTGCAGCATCCAAGGGAATCTGTGGCAAGAAATGAATTCCTAAGGGCCTGGATGGCTCTGCCCTTCAGTTGGCTCTTCAGTTTGTTTTAGCTCCTAGGGATTCTCTCTTGGGCCTACGCTGCTCCTTCCTTGCAGTTTTCTTCAGATGATCCATATTCCTGTTTCTCCAATATTCTGGAGTATCCACTGTACATTTGCCATCACATTCAAAGCTTCACATACTGTCTTCTCAGGGCACACTGCCTGGGCACGCAGGCCTTCTGCTGAAATCTGAGTGGAAACCCTCCTGAACCCCAAAATTCTTGCATTCTGCATGTCCTAAAACAAGCACCATGTGGATGATGCCAAGGTCTGCTGCCACCTGGCGTAGTAGCCAGTTTTCCTCCTATCTTGGCTGTGGGGTAAAATACTTATGAACTAAATCCCAAAGGAAAACTTTCTAGGTCACAGCCTTTCTGGAACATGGTGTTCTTGGGTTTTCTTCTCAAAGGATAGTCTTTTACTTTTGAGGCTGCAGATGGTAGAGTCCCGCTGCTTCTTGCAATGTCTAGGTCATCTTTCCTTTTCCCCTGTTCCTTCTCAGCAATCAAGATCTCCACTGCTCTGTTTTTGCAGTGCATAGGTATACTGGAACTTCCTTTCTAAATTCAAAACATTTTAAATCATTCTCCTAGACTCTTTGGTGTTATCAACGTAAATTTGGTTTAAAGCACCCAATAGTAGCCATGCCACCACCAAAATAGTTGACTGCCTTGAAATTTCTTCTTCAAAATTGTTAGTCTAATGCCTTTAATCTTAGTCTCATGCAAAGTCTCTGGACACAAGGAAAATGTACACAAACTTTCTGCCAAGCCATAACACGCTTTGCCTAGAGTCCAGCAGCCAATACAGTCCTCCTGGACCTCTTTAACTGATTTCTGGTCTTCTAAACTCTGACCAGAATCTCCCACACAGTACAGACTAAAGCCTGTAACGTTTTCAACTGACATCTCTAAATCTTTCCAAAGTATTCCCACAAGCCATTTCCAAAGGCTTCTGAACAACTCATACAAGTATTGTCACAGCAAGGACCCTACTACTGGTACCAATTTGTTTTTCATTACTTTTCTCTCCTTGATGAGACAAAATACCTGACACTCCAAACTAAAGGGAGAAAGGTTTATTTTTCTCACAATTTGTCGAGGTTTCAGTCCATGATCGGTTGGCTCCAAGAGTGGCTTGCCAGAGGAGAATATTCATAAAGTAACAAAGTAACAAGCAGGAAGAAAATTTAAGAGCATCTTTCTGCCCCTTTTACATTGTATCTAGATTGCTGGAATTAAGATGGTGCTAAACCAATCAGTGGACTCATTTAGCAGTAAAACATTCTTAATCCCAGCATCACATACTATAGATTCAGCTACCTTTAAAAAAGCCTAAAACGGCATGAGGTTTGGGGAGGGGTTATCTAGGCACAAACCATAGCTGAAAGCAAAATCTGGTGTGGTAAATAAAGATCTTTGAACATATAACTCCTAAACCATGGGATATCACAGTTTCACATTTCAGAAAACTCATTTTAGAAAATAAAAATGATATACTGCCTCTCACTTCAAACACACTTACCACATCATGGTTGGAACTATTCAAAGGAGTGTTAGAAGCCCATTGTTGTGTATTTATTTATGTTTTGGGGGATCTCTCAATATATTTAGCTTTTACAGTCCTTTTGATTTTGGGGAGGGGTAGAAGTCACGTGGTGCCATACTCAGTGAATAAGGTGGATGAGCAAACACTATCATGTTTTCATGGCCCTGTTTTTCCACTTGCTGTCACTGGGTTTTTCACTATTTTTCATTGCATCTTTTAAAAACTGCTACAAAAAGTGGTGAGAATAATAAGATGAATATGTTTAAAACATGGGGTGGGTATTTTCAAGGTGATTAATGGCACTGTAGCTTTTAATGAGATAATCTTTTCTAAATTTAGTCATTCTTCATAGATTTTAATTATATTGTATAGCTTACAGGGAACAGTTAGTTTAGTTAAAAGGTCATTGAACAATTATAAACAAGAAATATTGCAAACATATTGAGATCATGAGAATGAAAAGGAGGCTCTTATTAAGCAGCATTAAAATTTGTTCTTATTAAGTAGTATTAAATTTTGTTTACTGACTTGATAGTAGGTTTTGAGGGTTAGCAATGAAAATAAGACAGATTCCAAATTTCCATTCTTACAAACGAGATTGTCTTTTGTAAATAAGGATTTGTTGAATATGAACCTATTTGAAGGCAAATGTTATATTCCCCAACTGTGGTAGAGTACACAGAAGAAGGTCTCTGGAATAATACATAGATGATCACACACTTCTGAGGCTGCTGATTCTTAGACTAACAAAATTTTCAGTAATTTTTTTTGTTCCAAAAGAAACTGTCTGAACATCAGCTGAGCTTCAGAGGAAGTTGACCTTTCCATATCATAGAAGCTGAATATAATAAGTAACCAAAATTAGAATATCAGTGATACCTCTACTCCCTTAATACAATAACATTTGAAACAGAGAAAGCACATACTTTCATTTAACTTTTTGTGCATGAGAACTGGAGACAAGTGAATCAGGTGAGACCTGGGACCCACACTCCTTTGAGAAAGCTCTGAATGAAGATTGGCAGTTTTATGGCATCCAAGCTAAGAGATGTATAGCTAAGAGTTGAAAATACTGACAATGTGGAGGAAATCTCTTCCAGGTCTCCTCATTTCTATTGCTTTTCAGTAAGTAGGCATCAGCAGAGAGTACCTTTCAAGGCTTGCTGAAGGCCTCACATAGATACAGTATTTTAAAAGATCTAAATAATTAGCCTACTCTCCTAGTTACTTTTGTCTTATTGCAGGGACAAAATGCCCAAAGCCCCAAGTTAAAGGAGTAAAGGTTTATTTCGCTCTCAGTTTGTAGATACATCAGTTCAGAATCAGCTGGCTCTATGTCAGTGTGGCATATGGCAGAGGGGCAACAGTTCATGGCAGCTGAAGACAGCAAAAGCAACGCAGGAGGAGAAAGGAGGCAAGCCTCACTTGGCATCCAGTCAAGGAAAAGGACAGTCTCAATCCCATTGGTGGACGGGTCCAGGTATCACTCACATATAATCCCAGCATCGTTAATCCCAGCATTGTACTAACAATCATACATCTTAGATTCATCCACCTCTAAAAAAGCCCTAAGACCACATGAGATTTTGTGGGGGGACATCTAGATAGAAACCATAACAGTACTGAATAAAACTCATTATATAGAATATCAAGAGAGGAAGTATCAACTATAGAGGCAAAGTGTAGCTCAAGGCTTTTAACCAGTCTCAGGGGTTTTTATTTTCTTTTTCAAAAGACAAAATCATTATATATTGGAAATATAAGGATGAACTTTCTCTTTTACAAATCTGATTTGATTTAAGGATTTATCCCTTGGAGCATTGTTCCAGATAGTCTCAATTGTTGGAGCAATGCAAAAGACCTAGAATGTTTTCTCTAGATTGAAAAAGAAAAACAAACCTACAGTGCAAAAATTCCTCAGAGAAAAATGTTCCCATGAGGAGGTTGCCTGGTTAATGAAAATCAAACAGAAAACCCCCAAGTGGTTAAGGGAATAAAGACGTATTTCAAATGATATTTTCCTTAAAACATTGACCTACTATCTCTGAGCTGTACTTTTATGTTTGTAAGAGAAGCACAAATATATGTCACACAACATTATAATATGTATGTCATGAAATTGTTAGGACTCTGAATGAAATAACAAGTGTAACATATCTAGCCTGTTTCTTATAGGATTATAAATATATGGTGCATTTTATCATTTTATGTATTGTCTTCAAAGCGCAGGCAGTAGTGAAAAAGTCCCCTTGAGCCATAGTTATCTAAAGGATTGATACATATCTAAAGGATTTCTTTATTGAGGAGAATATACTTTTATTAATGTATTTTTCATTACAGTATTGATTTAGGGTGCTACATCTCTCAAGGGTAGTCAAATTATCCTGGAAGACAAACATGGTTTTGCTAGCCCATTTGAAATAAGGTGCTTTCTTCTGAGTTTTTAACTGTAGTTGTATATTGTCACATATTTATTGCAAAAGCTTTCTTGTTTTAAAATTGATTTCTGCAAGCAAATTATTATTATTATCATCCATCTTCAAAAATTTTTGAAAAATAAATTAAGAAACATTTGGTTTGTTGTTTCAGGTTATCAAATATATTAATTCTCTAAAATAAACAATTTATATTACCTTATCAGATGCAATACTGAAAACATTTAATCACTATGCAACAAAAACTGTAACTTCCCCCAAAATTAATTACCTCTTTCAAAAACTCGAAATCTATAATTAATATAAATTTTAACATTTATAAGCTTTTAAACTTACAGTAAATTAAATGGTATATTACTTCTTAATCATTCTTATAAAGTAAGATATTTGAAATGGCAACAGACAAGTCTATATTATCTATATTCTATATTGAACACAAATAACTCAAATTTTTAAATTAAAATAGCCTTCACTTTGATTGAGTACCTTATCATCATTTGCTTCACATATTCATACAGGTTTTATAGAACAGTGAAATGTTCAAGTAGAAATAAACTCTAAAAATGTATAAGATTGAATATTTTCAACAAATTCCCAGGTAACATGCACTTTCAGGTAATGTTCATTTCCAGACAATGCTCAAAGTTATTTATAAAGTAGTAGTATCATGCTGAGAGCATATTTGCCTTTTGAGAAATTTAATACATCGAGACAAAATTATCTTTGAGTAAGAGAAAGACACACTTTAGTTACATTTAAGCATCTTGTAATATATATATATGCCACAGGTGGAATGAATTCTTACTGCTAATCACTATGTATTCTGACTTTAAAAGAAATAATTTCAATATAATTACATTTAAGTTTGTGCAATTAAAATTACCTATGTGATTACAGTTGAGCTGAATTTTGTAATTCAGTTAGTTAGTAAAGAACATTTCCCCATTTTTTAACTTAGCATATGGAAGATCACACTTTGAAAGGTTTTCTCACACAAACTTTTGTGAAATAATTGAACTAGAAATGATTAAAAGTGTAGTGATTTATCTATTCTAGAAAACCCCAAAATAAAACATTTGCCAAATTAATGATCTTCTAAAACAAAGTAAATATAAAAATCACTTGATTTCATACATTAAGGGATGTATGCTAAAATACACATGCGTAGACAAACACAATGCAAATGTGAAAAAGAAAATAGAGTTTCACCACGAAAAGTTTACACCTTGATTTTAAACGGTAATTTGAAAACTGAGTGGTTATATATTGAAAAACATTAATGTTACAAATCTAGTGAGTTTTAATAACATAATTATCTTTATTTAGCACAAGGCTGCATGGCCAATAATTCTCTGACACTATGAAAACTGTTACATAACTAAACTGTTTCTTAGTGTCATACACCAAAGCTTGAAATTTATAGATTCACAAATAAAAGGAGATACATGATCTGAAGCCTCACGGTACCCTGATCTGTATTATCCCGATATACAATGGTCGTGCTCCTTGAGGAGAAAGAATTTTGTCAACATATTTTTTGGCAGATTTTGCACTTTGATAGTGGAAGGTGAAGATACTACTAAAGGAAAGTCATTAGATGCTCTTTGTAGGAGTTCACTTCTACTGCTATCACTGCTGCATTGCATGTAAGAGTTTAGTGAAGTCTAAAAAAATTTTTCTCAAACATACCTGAGGAAAAAAGTCTGTAGCTGGTAGCTTCAAACTCTCAGCCTTCCACATAAACATCGAAAAATAGGCAGAAAATTCCAGGACCAATTTGTCAGATCTCAGAAAATAGGCAACCAAGGGAAAAATAAATAAAGAAAAACACAACTGCAAAAAGAGTAAGAAAAGTTTTGCTCTTTTTCTCATCTTCCTCCTCAAACACAGTGGGAGACTTAAAGGTGATAGCCTGTGTCTTCAAAGTGGACCCTTGGTCCTGATTGCAGAGAGAGCAGAAGAGACCTCCTTTAAAATTACTGTGCTTGCTCTGTGGTAACCTCGCAGCGTGCTGTACCCCTGTAAGCCTGGCTCTTTGGAAGACTGA
>PVJX010038126.1:0-16491 GCA_004027295.1 Dolichotis patagonum
TGTGGCAGACTTTTAAAACCCAAATGACATATATATGCTCATTGAAATTTATAATGAAAACATTAGATCCCAAAATATAAATATGTAAAATAAAAAGACAATGAATACACAGAGAAACACAATCAGCAATGAAGACACAGGGAAATTGTTCAATTCATTAACAGTTAATACTGCATAAAGAAACACAAACTTGAGATAGGGGTTTTCACCTTTCTGAATACCTCTTTCCAGCCCCACTGGAAATATCCAATATGACAATGGTTAGATTGAACTCTGTGTCTTCATTCTTTATGGGTTGTATTGTAAATGAATATAAACTTCCTAAAAAGTAATAATATATACCCAGATTCAGGCTTTGACACTTAGCAATTATATTTAGAGCACTTGAATTGTCTGGGGGAAAAAACAGGACCAAATTGGGTGTCTGCATAAAGATGTTCATCTGTATTTTTTTTTTAATTTTAAAGAGAGTAAAACAAAACAAAACAAAACAGAACAGAACAAAGCATATCAGAACAGAAGAGTACAAGCTACACAGGACTTCAAAACAAGACAACAGGAAATCAACAGCGGCTACCACAATGTCTCCTGTTTTCCTCAAAACAGTTGTCCATATCTTTACACACAATAAATTCAAACAAAACAAAATAGAATAAAACCAATAAAAACTAGAGAATGAAAGCATTATGAACCTTCAAAATCACACTACAGGAAATCAACAATGGCTACCATACTGTCTCCTGTTTTCCTCAAAATAGTGTCCATATCTTCATACATACTGAAATCAAATAATAGAAAACAGACTAAAACCAATCAAAACAAAGAATAAAAGCATTATTGGACTTCAAAACAGGATGACAGGAAATCAATAATGGTTACCATAATGTTTCTTTTTCTTCAAAATAGCTGTTCATGCCATCATACATAATAAACTCAATTCTTATAAACTCTTTAGGAGAAGTTCTAGGGCATGTATAAGCCTATACATGCACTTCTATCCTTTCTGTATTAGAAGGAAAAATAAAGCAAAACAAAAAATACAAGAAAAATAAGAAAAAAAGAGACAAATAACAATAACAAAGAGCCCCAAACAATAACAATATAGGCTTACAAAACAATGTGGTAGTGGTAGGAACATAACAAAGGTTATTTTGCATAGTTATCTTCAAGAGTTACTCAGATTACCAGATGTAAACATGTGAAATTGATCTAATCCTATGAATGTTAACTGTTTTGTTCCAAGAACTAATAGAATTAGTAGCACAATCATTTTAGCTATCTTGTGTATATACAAATTTATATATTTTTTCTTTTCCCTTCTTTCTTTTCTCCTTTTCCTCTTTGAGACCTTCTTACCCTTTCACAATATTTATTGAGGATTTTGCATCTTATTTACTCTTTAAGCTTCCTACTGTAGGGAGACAATACAGTATTTACACGTGTGAGTTGATTTATTTGACTTATAAGTATGTCTGCAGTCACATCCATTTACCTATAAAAGCCTCACTGTGATCCTTCTTTATAGCTGAGTGGTACTCCATTGTACAAAAATACTACATCTTTTTTATCCATTGCTCAGTTGATGGGCATTTGGGTTGTTTCCAAGATTTAGCTATTACAAATTGTGCTGCTGTAAACATGAGTGTACCTATATCACTGTGATATGATGTTTTCAATTTTGGGCAAATGACCAAGAGAGGATTAGCTGGGTCAAATGGGACTTCTAATCCCAACTTTTTGAGGAACCTCCAGCCTGACTTCCACAGTGGTTGCACCAGTCTACACTCCCACCAACAATGTAGAAGAGTTCCTTTTTCCCCACAGCCTCTGCAGTGTTTGTTACTGGTGTTTTTCTTGATCCTGGCCATTCTTTCTGGACATCTGTGTTGTTTATAGTGGCAAAAGAGTGGAGATGACCTGAACACTCACAAGTATGGGAATGAATGCATGAACACACTATTATACAGGTTAAGACATGGGGAGCTTTCCTTTTCTGCAGGGTACGTAGCCAATGAGATAAAGAGACAGTGAAGTAGTCTGAGGAGAGTACAACGTCATGGGAAAATTTCGCCATCTATTTCCTTGGTCAAAGCCTAGGCATGCTTACCAATTGAGGGGAGTATTATATTAGATAAAAAATAATGAAATTTTGAGAAAGAGGGGAGAAAGTAGAAAGAAAGGGAGTGGTGGGGAGAGGAGAAGATAGAGGCAGTGGTGAGACTCCAGATGGGATCAACTCCTAGGCAGAGAACATCTGCAAAGGCAAACACGGAGATGTTTGCTGCAATGACAAAGGATCTCACGTACTCTGAAGAAAGACGAAGAGAAATGAGACTATATTTGAAGTAAAAAGAAGTAGCAATTCGGCCACTGGAGAATATTTGACTCAGGAAACCTTCCTGGGTCCCGAGAAACGGGGACTCCTGAGGGCTCTGACGCTGTGATTCCGGAAGGTTCCAATAGCATCTTCAGCCTGCGCTGAGCATTTATTTCCTAGCTATGATGGAAGAAATGAGCAGAAGCGCCACCAGGGGGCAGGTTTGGCACTGGCAAAGGCGCGTCAAAGGCAGGGAACTTTTTTTTTTTTTTAAATTCAGCACAGGCTCTGTTCTTTACTTTGCAACAATAAATACTGCATCCAGTCCAGCGCAATTTCCTTAATGGCTGTGTTGTGGATATGAATTTTGCTCCATAAACTCAGGTGTGCAAGAAATGTCACAGTATTTCATTTATTTTAAATAAGATTAAATCAAACCTCAAGCTACTGTGCTACCAGGCCACAGTGGAAGTCAACCTTAGTCTTAATTATGGCTCCCACAGCCCCAGGGGTTCTGCGGAGGTTTGGGGGGTCTTAACTAATACTAATGTTTATGACCTTGGGCCATCCTTGTTATCAATGAAATATGAGCTGAAGCAATACGATTTCTTGGTATACATAGCTATGCTATATTCTTCTTGGTCAGAATATGAGCAGAAGTTCTAATGTCTGTTACCAATATAACATACACGCGCACGTGTGCACACACACACACCCACACGCACGCACACACACATGCACACACACACACACACACACACGCACAGGCCCAGACACCTCCACGGAATAACCAACGCAGCACAACTGAAGATGATTCCCAGTGTGGAATACTTATTTTTTGCACTCCTCTAGTATGCATCTCTCCTCCTTGTTCTACAACCGTGTCTGTTTCCTCTGCCATATCTTCATGGGTCAAACTAAGCTTTCAGCAAGTCTAAGAAAAGAGATACCTTCGGGGCACATGAATTTTATGAGAGGCTTGGATGCTAGAGGCCAACCTCATTCTGGGAGGGAAACGAGAGAAAACACAAGAACAAAATACATCTGTGCATCTTAATTGGGCTGCCATTTTTATCACTAGGTTGTAGTCCCTAAAACCTCTCCTCTTCCGGCACTTAGGAGACAGTGCGTGTCTCCTTCTGGTAGATGACACAGAGCTCAGGCTTCCCTTAGATGTAAAGGTGGGCTGGTGGTGGCGTGGATCAGCTATTGTGGAAAACACATACAAAGAAGAGACACACCCTCATCTTGAGGGGCTTCTAGGACATAGAACATGCACAGAGACAGATAATTGGGGGAAGATAAATACAGGCAAGAGTTGCACACTAGAAGCCTGAAAGTCAATGCCATTGTCAGACTTATAAATTTTAAAATCATTTTGCCAGCATTTAAAACATTAAAAATAAAGAACAGTTGATATAAAAACATGGGTTCTAGCTCCTCCTAAAGAATAAGATCTGATAACCCAGACCTGTATTCCCACTTGGAAAATGAGTGGAGGCTGCACCCTTTAGCTGGGTACTCTGTAATTTACTATAGTCCCTTCCACACTCTACTGCACTGTTCCCAGCATACCTTCTCCATGTATGCACTTGTTATATCGGAATTTGGGTTGCCATTCTTGAATGAGTAAACTAAATAATAACCAGAGAAAGTGGTAAGCATTCCACAGACATTTAATTAAAATCTTACATATCCTCAGTACTAACCTTCATATATTTAGAAATCCAGCATTATTTTAGTTGGAGCTTATAACATCAGCAGAGAGTAAAGAATCTGGAAAACTTAAGTAGTGAATACGGTTCACACACAAATGTTAGAGACAGAGCTAGTAGCACTCAGGACTCATGCTAGTGTCCAGAAGAGCAGATCCAAGGTACAGAAATGTGTTTGCAAAATGCAGCATTAGCTGTGTCCCTTGCCCTCGTTTTCCATCATTGTTGCTGAGGGTGTCCAGTGGATCATTCAGTGCCTGGTGAACTAATGGTGACTACCATGCTGGGGTGCAAGAGGTCACCTACATGGAAAGCCCTCTTTAAGAGCCAGCCTCCTCCTGACCACAGACTCTTGAACTCAGCCTCATCTTGTAGAGAGATATTAGCTTCATTATGTTCAAATTCAGTGTTCAACAGAAACACCACATTCAGAACTTCTTCCTCGATAAATTAGCATAGCTCAACATAAATAAAATAGGCAGGACTTGTTAAACTCAGGAGAGAAAAATAAAGAAAATTAAAAATATGTATTTTAATGAGGACACCTGTCCTTTGCTTGGCTTTCATAGGGAGTTCATGAAAATCCCGTGTTTAAACTTTAAAAAGCACTGGAGGCAATTAACCAATAACAATGATTCAAAAAGAGTATTCCGGGACATGGGAGAAGATGGCTGAATAAAATCCAGTAGCATATCACAGCCTTTCTAAGACCTGGAATCACAACACCTGGAAAATAACAATTAAGAGAAGAGCAAGAGTGTAAAGCTCTGAGAATCAAGAAAGAGTTGGCATGAAAACCAGAAACCACAAAGAAACTGGAGAAACAGAAGACCACACAGAAACGGAAGACAGGAAAAGAGGAGACAGTCCAGAATGCTAACTCTGGCTCCTGTGCAGGAGGCCTTGTCTTCACAAACACGTGGTCAGCCAGCAGAGGATCAGGGATCCAGGGAGGAAAAGCAACCCAGCGCAGCAGCTCTAACTCCAAGAAAAATCACGGTTATTTTTAACTGCAAATACAGTGTGGGATTACACTGGGAGAGTAACTAACTCCTTCCACATGGCAGTGTACAGTTGGAGAATAAATCCATTGCAACATGGGTTGCATTTGACAGTGACAAATCAGGAGTCATCTGGGGAAAGGGTTAACTGTTTAAGACCCAGCTCCCCTGGGAATCAGAAGTCAAAGAACAACTACAATTCAGGTTTCTGGCAAGTCCCTACCACAGTGACTGGTTGGGAGATGACCACTAAAGACAATCACAGAGAAGGGAGGGTTAGTCACAGACCTCCGGAGAAGTGTTAGCAGCACTGAGGTCAGGCTTGGAAGGACACGGCAGTCCCGCTTTCTGTGGTGAAAAGCCAGGTCCATCGCATGTAGTCTCAGAGGGAGCTGGGTATGCAAACGTTGGCCTTAAGTCCAGTGGACTGCTTCACTCACCACCCACCTTCACTGCCTACTTCCAGCACTGAGTTTAGTGGTGTCTATACTTACTCCAGCCTGCCACAGTGACCAGGGGATACGCCTCGGCTTCAACAGCTTCCACAGCCTAGAGAGCTCAGGAATCTGGAACAAGGGAAGGAGCACTTTGGAACCCCCAGGCTCTGAAGTAAAGTGCAGACAGTTGTGACTTGGAGTGCACAAAGGGCACTAACACTAAGAGCTGCTAGAGTGAATTCCTAATTCAGACACCAAACCGTTGATTGAACCTGCCCAGGAACCTGCCTGAAGCAGGACTCAGTATTCACACACAAAAAAGTTCGGGAGAACAAAATAAGATCAACTAGTGATTCATTATCCCTCCTCATATCAGGTGAATTCTAATATTGCAGGCCACAGAAAGAAACGACTCACTTAAACCCAATGAGGAATTCATTGGTCTCACTTCTTTTTTTTTTTCCCCCTTGGGAAGGGGTCTCTTTTTTTTTCACTTTTCTCCTCTCTTACTGTTTCATTATTTTTTTTCTTTTATTTTTTTCTGCTACTATAACATATTTGTTTAGCTTTCTTTTACTTTTAATTGAATTCATTCTCTTATTTCTCTCTCCTCATCTTTCTCATCCTCCTTTCCTTTTCTAAAACTTTACTACTCTCATTTTTCTCTTTCTCGACCCCTTCAGTTTTATAATTATTACCATTAAGCTTTAATAACTTTTACATATTTAGGTGACTTTATGCTATTACTGTTGAATTCTACTGCTAATAGTGGTATACTTATTACATTTAGTAGATATTTACTGTGTATTAATACGTGATTTACCTTTGTGTTTGTATTATTTTTACAGATCTCTTTTCTATCATTAATGGTAATACAGAGGAAGTTTTTACTGGTTTAAATGTTATGTCTATGTCTTTAATTCTATTATTATTACTAGCGTATTTGCTATTACCAATAGTGGCATAGCTATTAATTAGTTTTTACTGTGTGACAATGTCTGATTTGTCTTTCTGTCATCAATAATACTAAAGTATGTTTTCTCCCATCTATGTCATGGAGGGAATCAAGCTCCCAAAAGAAGGTTACACACTAAAAAGACCCTCAAATATCACACTGAGTAGATGGAAGGGGGCACAAACAATAAAACATAACCACACACAATGACACATCACAAAGAGACAGAGTCTAACTAAAGAGATCTCCACAGCAGTGACAGAATTTTTCTATCCTGCTCTCTTCAACTCAGCTCAAAACAGTAGAAATATGAGACTGCAAGGCAAAAAGATAAAGATACCTCCCCAAATCCTTAATGTTCCAAAAGACGATCTCATGAGCACTAAAGAGGAGGATGATACAGGCAAAAATCTAAAAAAACATGGTCAAAAAGTTTGAAGAGATCAAAAAAGAAACACATAAGCAAATTCGTAAGATGTTTAGTGAGATTAAAGATTATTTTATTTAACAGATAAAAGATTTTACTAATAAAATGTTTGATGTGTTTAAAAAGAAATATATCATGAGAAGGACCAGCGGGCCTAAACAGGCCACACACAGCAAACTCCAAGTAGCAAGTAGGGTCCAGAATTCACCCCTGACCCTGACCATGCGGGCCCTGGCAGAATCCCAGAGCATGGGGCAAACTCTGCTTGGAACTCTGCTCCCAGGTGAACCTTGGACTACAGCGGATTATCTGTGCTAGCTTGAAGGGAGATTAAGTGACTCTTCACCAAAACAGAAGATCTCAGCTGGCTCCAGTCAGTGTGGTGAGTAAGCCCCTAAAATAGAGGTGTACAGTAGGTACATAGGGCCAGTAGTTCCCTCCAACTAACTGTAAGACCTTGATTAGTCTGACAAAAGTGACAGTGACCCCTTCCTAAACACAGAAAACTCAGGCAGTGAGGAGTATGCCAGAAGGACTCCCCCAACTTGAAGAAAATCTAAAGGGCTTATGAGACACACAGACACACAATAGGGACACAGTAGGGCCTCAGCTGACACAAACACTATGGACAGGGAGATTTGATGACCTGGAATAACCTGAAGATAAAGTACTAGCAGGAACTAAAAGTTGACCTACATCAATACTACTAGGCATGTCAGCCCAGGAAGAATATAGGACTCATCCAACAGGCCCTGCAACAGGAAGTCAGGTGACAGGCCCACCTATGCATTGTGGGACTCAGTAATTGGACAAATATCAACCTTACATTAGGACCCCAAAATATACACTACCAACAGTTGACATTAGTGGGTCTGAAGGGCCAAACACTAACTCAAAAGGGGAAAATGGCAAAACAAAAAAGTAAAATGCAATCTCAAACATCTAGTCCACCAGGAGCAAGTACAGGAGACATTGAAATAGAGGACTCCAAAAGTAACACACCGGAAATCTGTGAAAAGATAGCAAATGAAATAAAAAACAATTCCATGAGGCCATAGAGGAAATCAAATTAGAAGTACTCTCCCCGGTAAAGCCAGAAGTAACAACCTTAGTAAAGGAGTTGCTGAGCACAGCTAAAGAAGAAATAGAGAAAAAAGTACAGGAGCCTGGGAAACTGATTGAAACCTTGAATGAACAATATAGAAAACAAGCAGAATTCATGAAGCAAATGGAAAGAGACATCCAAGCAACAAAAAATTCTATTCAAAGAGTGCAAAACTGTTTAAATGAAGCTGAGGTTAGGATTTCAGACCTTGAGGACAGGATCGCAATTAGTGATCATGAAAGGATAAAACTTTTAAAAGTAACAATTATATGACAATCCAGAAGCTTCAAGATGATGCCAAGAGCAACAATATAAGATTAATAGGCATTAGTGAAGATGTTGGAGTCAATGCAAATGACATAACTAAAATAGTCACAGAAATAATAAAAGAAAATTTCCCAAACATGGGGGAAAAAATCTGACATGCAGATAAGTAAGATATATAGAACACCAAACAGTCACAACCAACATAAATCCATACCCAGAGACACAATAATTAAGGTCTCAGACATACAGCATAAAAACAGAATACTAAAAGCTATTAGGGAAAAGACACAACTCACCTATTAAGGAAAGCCCATTAGAATCACTGCAGACTTTTCAGCACAAACCCTCAAAGCAAGACAAGCTTGGAGTGAGATATTTCAAGCCCTGTAAGAAAATAGTTTTCAACCCAGCCTGATGTACCCAGCAAAACTTTCATTCAGATTTAATGGAGAAACAATATACTTCCATGACAAAGAACAACTAAAGAAATTCACATCCACCAAACCAATCCTAGAAAGAGTATTGAAAGACATACTACACAAAGATAAAAATGATCACAATCCCCAGAACAACAGAAAGAAACCACCAGGTAGGACAAGCAATTAAATAAGGGGGAAACGCAGAAAGCAAACAACTGGAACATAACATGGCAAAGTCAAACCAGTACATATCAGTGATATCCATAAATGTAAATGGTCTTAATTCAACTATTAAAAGAAACAGGTCGACAGAATGGATCAAGAAACATGATCCCACAATATGCTGTATACAAGAAACAATCTGACCCAAAAGGAAACACATAGATTAAAAGTCAAAGGATGGAAAACAGTATTCCATGCAACAGAAACCCAGAAAAAAGCAGGGGTAACTATTCTATTTGCAGACAATGTGAACTTCAAATCTAAAATGATTAAGAGACAAAGAAGGTCACTACATACTCATAAGTGGAAAATTCAAGAGGAACAACTAACAATTATAAATATATATGCACCAAACACAGGAGCATCCAGCTATATAAGACAGATACTAATGGACATGAAAAACCAAATACTCAAGAACACAATTATTACAGGGACCTTAACAGCCCACTGTCACTAACAATAGTAGACAGATCAACTAGAAAAAAAAATCAGCAAAGAGATAATAGAACTGAATCATACCTGCAAGCAATTGGACTTAGTAGATGTTTACAGAGCATTCCACCCAACCACAACAGCATAAAAATTCTTCTCAGGTGCACATGGGACACTCTCAAAATAAACCATATATTATCCCATAAAACATTCTTAAGTAAATGCAAAGGTATTGAAATTATCCTATGCATAATATCTGAATAGCACACTGAAATTAGAAATTAATGGCAAAAGAAATTGCAAAACCTGCTTAAATATATGGAAATTAAATAACAGCCTTTTGAACAACCAGTGGGCTACAGATGAAATTAAAGAAAAAATAAAGCAATACTTACAATTCAACGAAAATGCGGAAACAACACATTGTAGTCTGTGGGATGCAATGAAAGCAGTCTTAAGAGGGAAATATATAGCAATAAATTGTCATATCAAGAAAACAGAATGAGCACAAATAAACAACTTAATGCTTCATCTTAAGCTTCTAGAAAAAGAACAGCAAGTTAAACCCAAAGCTTCATAGAAGAGTGGAAATGGTAAAGATTAAAGCAAAAATCAATTCAACTGAAACTAAAAAAAAAAAAATACAAAGAATTAATGAATCAACAAGTTGGTTTTTTGAGAGAATAAACAAAATTGACAAAGCGCCAGGAAACCTTTTAAAGAAAAAGAAAGAAAAAACCCAAAGTCATGAAATAATGACTGAAAAGGGGGGAATTACTAGAGATCCCATGGAAATTCAAAAGATTATGAACATCTACTTTAAAAATCTCTGCTCTCATAGAATGGAAAACACAGAGGAAATGGACAGATTTCTAGAAACATATGAACTCCCAAAGCTCAACCAAGAAGATATAGCAACTTTTTATAACCCAATATAAGCTATTGAAATTGAAAACATAATAAAAAAAACTTTCCAACAAAGAAAAGCGCAGGTTCTGATTGATTCATAGCTGAATTCTACAAGAAATTTAGTGAAGATTTGATGCCAATACTCCTTAAACTGTTCAATGAAATTGAAAAGAAAGCAATCCTCCCCAAATCATTCCTGGAGGAGAGTATTATTCTCATACCAAAACCAGAGAAAGGCCCAACCAAAAATGAAAACTATAGGCCAGTCTCACTAAAGAACATTGATGCAAAGATTCCCAATAAAATACTGGCAAATAGAATGCAGCAAATCATGAGGAAGATTATACATCATGACCAAGTGAGGTTCATTCCAGGATTGCAGGGATGGTTTAACATACACAAATCAATAAATGTAATACACCACATCAACAGAGCCAAAAACAAAAACCACATGGTCAACTCAATAGATGCAGAAAAATCTTTCGATAAAGTCCAACACAGGTTCATGATAAAAACCCTTCAGAAACTCAGAATACATGGTGTGTACCTCAATCTTATAAAGGCCGTCTATGACAAACCAGCAGCCAATATTATACTAAATGGACAAAAACTGAAAGCTTTCACTTTAACATCAGAAACAAGACAAGGATTTCCACTATCACCACTCCTATTCAATATAGTTCTGGAAACACTAGCCAGGGCAATCAGACAAGAGAGAGAAATACAAGGAATAAAGATAGGAAAGGAAGAAGTTAAATTATCACTATTTTCAGATGACATGATCCTCAACATAGAAGACCCAAAAATTCCATTAAAAGACTACTAGAGGTAATAAACAATTTCAGCAGTGTAGCTGGATACATATCAATACTCGAAAATCAATAGCATTCCTGTACACACACAAACAAGAAACTCACCAAGAGAAAAATTATGGAAATATCGCCCTTCACAATAGCATCTAAAAAAATGAAATACTTAGGAATCAGCCTAAGAATGTGAAAGACCTATATGCTGAAAATTATACTACGCTAAAAAAGGAGACTGAAAAAGATATTAGAAAATGGAAGGATATTCCTTGCTCTTGGCTAGGAAGAACCAACATTGTGAAAGTGGCCATACTCCCAAAACTGTTACACAGATTTCATGCTATCCCAGTCAAAATGCCATTGACATACCTCACAGATCTAAAGAAAACACTCCTAAAATTCATTTGGAAACAGAAGAAACCTAGAATAGCAAAAGAAATTCTGGGCAATAAAGATAAGGCAGGAGGCTTTTCAATTCCTGACTTGAAACTGTACTACCAAGCCACAGTGATAAAATCAGCATGGTACTGGCAAAGAAATAGATCTGAGGATCAACGGAATGGATTGGATGATGCAAACACAATACAAAGACACTCAGCCACCTGATATTTGACAAAGGAGCTAAACGTGTTCACTGGAAGGACAGCCTCTTTAAAAAATGATGCTGGAAAAATTGGCTCTCTACATGCAGTAGACTGAAACTAGATCCATGCCTATCACCATGCACACAAAGTCTAAATAGATCAATGATCTAAATATTAAAACAGAAACACTAAATCTACTGGAAGACAAGTTAGGTAGAAATCTTGGAGACATAGGGGTAGGCAGAAAATTCATGAACAAAATGCAAACTGCACGAGAAATACTTCAGAGAATCAACAACTTGGATCTCCTATTATTGAAAGGGTTCTGCACTTCAAAAGAAATCACCAGCAGAGTGCAAAGAAAACCCACAGAATGGAAAAGAATTTTAGCCAGCAACCCCTCAGACAAAGGACTTATATTGAGAACATATAAAGAATTGAAAAACATCAAGCCCTCAAATTCCAAGACTCTCTCCAAAAATGGGCATCTGAGATGAACACATAGTTCTCAGATGAAGATTTACAAATTGAGAATAAATACATGAAGAAATGTTCATCATCACTGGTCATTTGAGAAATCCAAATTAAAACAACGTTGAGATTTCATCTCACTCTGGAAAGAATAGCTGCCATCAAGAAATAAACTGATAATAAATGTTGGTGAGGCTGTGGGGGAAAAGGAACACTGATCCACTGTTGGTGGGAGTGTCAACTGGTGCAATCACTATGGAAATCAGTATAGAGAATTCTCAGAACACTAGAATTGGAAGCTCTATTCAACCCAGCTATTTCCCTCGTGGGTGTTTTCCCAGAGAAACTGAAAAGTTCGTATCACAGTGATATATGCACACCCATGTTCATAGCAGCACAATTTGTAATAGCTAAATGTTGGAAACAACCAAAATGCTCATCAATCACAGAGTGGATGAAAAAGATTTTTACTCAGTGGAATATTACTCACCTATAACAAAGGATGATCTTGAGGCCTTTATAGGTAAATGGAGACAACTTGAGACTATCTTCATAAGTGAAATAAATAAGAATCATACTTATAAATAATACTTGTGTCTCTAGTATAAAAATTAATAAGAAATGTAGGAGTAATAAAACCTAAAATGTGTAATTGCTACTGTAAAAAAGATAGGAAAAGAAAGTGCCTTAAAGGATATAACTGCATGTATGTTTAAATGTGTAAGATAGATGTCCATATTAGTGTTTTTGTTAGATCATTGAGCAGAACTGTTAACAGTCTCACTGTTTGAATGTCTACTTTGTATGCTTTAATTTTGTAAGTTGAACAACTATTTCCAAGATGACAGTATGTAATTTATCATGTAGTAATTTCTTACTGTTTTTTGTTTTTCTTTTTTTCCTTTTAAATTCTGTATTGTTGCTACCCTTTTTTCTTGTTTTTTTTCTCTTTAAATACGATTTTAAAAAGGAAAAAAAAGAAAAGAAATATATCGAGTTAAACAAGACAGTACAAGATATGAACGAGCAGTTTGGTGACAACTTAGAAGTTATAAAGGAAGTAAACAGAAATATGGAGAAAATTTCAAAAGAAAGCAGAGGCTGAAGATTTGACCAATATGAAGAGAGCATCAGAAATCAAAAAGCTACACTAAATAAGCTCATAAACTAAAAAATACTCTGAAAATGACAAGACAATATGAAACCTGGAGATGACTAAAAAATCAGAATTTTAAGAGTGAAGGAAAAATTAGAAAAAGACTAAAAAAGAGCTTCATATATATTCTATGAAATAATGCAGAAAAATTTCCAAATCTAAGGAAAGAACTCAATGTACATGAGGCACAGAGAACCCCAAATAGCCACGATCAGAAAAGAGCCTCATAATAACACATCAAAATCAAAATCCAAGTTCAACAAATGAGAGAATACTAAAAACTGTTAGAAACAGCAAGTTATTTAGAAAGGCAGACCTATAAGAATTTTAGCAAATTTTCAGAACAATTTTTAAAAGTCAGGAGAGCTTCAAGTATCGTTTTTCAAGTCCTAAAAGAAACAATTGTCAACTCAAACCTCCAAATCTTGCAAACTGAAACAGTGGTTAAACAAAAATAAAAAAGATCAGCACTAGAAAAATAATTCAATGAGTGGATTCAGTGAACATGCTACAATCATAACTCTCAGTGTCAATGGCCTTAATACCCCAGTCAAAAGACACAGAGTGCCACACTGGATGAATAAAGCAATTGCAACCATACATTGCCTACAGGAAACACATCTCATGCAGAAGAATGATCATGGGACAAAGGTGAAAGGATGGGAAGCAATATTTCATGCAACTGGAGCCTAAAAATAACCAGAGACAATGATTTCATCTTCAGACACAAAAAACTTCAACCCTGTTGTGACACAGATGTCCACTATGCATTGTTAAAGAGAACAATTCAATGGGAAGGGATAATAACTGTAAATATCTATGCACCAAACGTTGGTACATCCAACTTCATGAAACAAAACTGTTAAAGATAAATGGACAGACAGCAACACAATTAGAGCTGGTGACCTCAATATCCTTACACAATTAGCGTAGTCAATTAGACAAAAAAAATAGCAAAGAAATATCAGAGTTTAACCACGTCATTGAACAAATAGATTTAACAGATATCTACACAATGTTTCATCCACAAAAAAATAGAAAACATATTTTTCTCAGAGGCATATGGAAATTTTTTCAAAATATACCGTATCTTAGACCATAAAGCATGCTTAAATAAATACACAATTGAAATAATCTCTTTTGAACTACCAGATGATAGGGGAATAAGGCTAGAAATCAACAGCAAAATGTTGGTTCATTCTGCTTGCCTATTTTTTATTTGAGTCTTCTATTTGAGAGGAGTCTAGTAGTTTTGTGTTCATTATATTTTTTAGACACAGGTCCTCTGAGGATTCTTCCCATTCTGTACTTTATCTTTTCATTCTGTTGGTTGTTTCCTTTGCTCTGCAGAAGTTTTTTAATTTGTCCATTCATGAATGAATGGATAAAAAATGTGATATTTACATACAATACAGTACTACTCTGCCATAAAGAAAGATAAACTTGTCATTTGTAGGAAAATGAATGAACCTAGGGAGCATAATGCTAAGTGAAATAAATCAGACACACAAGTTTAAATATTACATAATTTCTCTTACACAAGAAACCCAGAGTATAAATAAAAAGCAAATCAAAGATACATAATAGGAAGTAGGATGATAGATATTTCTCAAAAGGGAAAGTGATCAAGTGATGGAGGTTGGATGGGGAGGCAATGGAAAGAAAATGCAATGAAGTACTTGTGATATGTTATGTACATGTACCAACTCCACATAAGGAATGTAAACATTATATACTACACACATGTACTAACAAACTCAAAATTTAAAAAAAGATATCAAGAGCAAAAGAAACTATGGAAACTACACAAAGAGGTGGAGATTAAATAATACGCATCAAATAACCAATGTATCACATAAAAAATCAGAAAAGAAAATTTTAAGCGTTCCATCAATAAAATGATAATGAATCACAATATGGAACTATGGGACACAGTGTAAGCAGTTCTAAGAGGGACACTTACAGTTGGAATGTACATGTCAAAATAACTGAATAAATGTAAATAAGTAACCTAATGATATATCCCAGTGCTAGAAAAATGAGCAATCTAAATAAAAATTGACAGAAAGAAAATTACAAAGATCAGAGTGGAAATTAATGAAATTGAGACAAAATGGTCAATGAAAAGAATTAGCTCTTTGACATAAATAAGATGGATAAGCTGTTAGCCAAACTTCCCAAATAAGAAAAAAAACATAAAGTCTATGTCAATCTTAGAAATGAGAAAGGTGAAATCACAACACTATCACTGAAACCCAGAGTACTGTGTTATAAGAAACTACTTTAAAATCTATTATCCAATGAATTGTAGAACCTAGAAAAAGAGAGAAATTCTTACACAAAAATGAATTACCAAAACTGAATTAAACTGATATATGCACCAATTCCCCATGACAAATATTTTCAATATTTGTCACAAACACATTCTAATAAATTTTTAAAAATTAAAAAGCAGAAAAAATATGTTCTGTGAATTCACTGTGAACTTTCCCATTGTACATGCATATCCTGTAAGATTCTGTTGGAAACTTTTTTCTTGGTTGAAATTTTATAAATCCAATGGAGTCTATTTAGAGAGAGTATGACTAAATAATACGAAGTAGGATGATAGATATTTCTCAAAAGAGAAAGTGATCAAGTGAGGAAGGGTGGAGGGAGAGGCAACGATGGAAGGTAGAATGAGCATAAAAGTTACAAAACATCCAAAGTACCTGCTTTCCTTTAGCCTAAGGATTACACAGTATCCCCAGCCTATTTATGAAGGCAACCATCACACAGGAAGTATTTAAGTAGCTGCTTGGCCCTTAATTGTGGAAGATACAAAAATAAAACTGATCACATCTAAAATGTCTAATCAACTGCACATAATATTTCTCCTTGAAATAATAAATAAAAGAACAGCATTTTAACTCAGATTTTAGTAGTGTGGAAAAAGAACACACGGGATCTACAAAACAGGAAGTTTATTGGCTACTAACTTCTGAAATCCTCATCCCAGAAACTATTAAACTAAGGGAGCATCTCAACTCATCTTCAGAAATATCCTATTTAAAAGAAATTTCCACAGAAGAATCTGTGGAAATATAAATTTAAAGCAAATATAGCTTGAAAATGAGTTATAGCCACTAAAAACAAGATTTTTAAAGAACATATTAAAATTTTACATATCAAAATTTAAAAAGGATCTCAGTTTAGAAATTAACTTTAAAAACCTGCTATGCCTTTAGAAAAATAAGTTTTTAGTTCACAATCCAATGAGTGGCTGGAT
>PVJX010038127.1:0-16506 GCA_004027295.1 Dolichotis patagonum
AAATAGAGCAAACAAAAAAAATCTTATTAAAAATCTTTTTTGTTCACAACCTTCAAACTCCTTGTAACACCACCACCACCCACAAAGGCCTTGTGTCTAAACCCCCATCTAAAATGTCTCGCTTTCATCCTGTTACTTAACCTGTTTGCGGTCAACCAGTTCAGCATTAGGTAGTTCAAATGTAAAACATTTTCCCTACTTTAATGGCTCTTGGTGTTTTAAAATATATATTTTTTTTAAACTGAAAAATTGGCTTCACATTGAAAACACAAAATAGCATAGTTAGCAAGTATGGGTGGTCTTTTGAAACTGTCATTTGTCTTGGCATAAAAAGAAGTGGTCTCTGTTTCTTGGTTTCTATATATGTCTAAACACTGAATATAAATGGCTTTTTCTGGGCTTCAGTTTCTCTGTCTATTAAATGGAGCCTGACTCAACTTAAATGTGGTATATCACACCAAGTTCCTGCTCAATAACTAACAAAACAAGATAGAAAAGGAAATCTTCCTTGTGAAGGTTATTTCTTTTAATGGCTACAATGACTCTTTCAAGCCAATATGGTACCACTTAGTAAATTATACCTTCCATCTACTGTTACTTTTGCTATTTGTTTATTCTGGAAAAAATGCAATCCTTATGGCAAGTACCTCACAATCTACTTACAAATTTAGAGAATCCAGTTGTATATCTCTGAAGTGCATTGAGTTTGCTGAAAGAATGTTGGCATATATACTTATACTTGTTAAAATTTAAAGAGATAAGCAATATATAAAAAGAGAAAAGAAGCCTTTTATAAGACTATTTAGGTGGATTTTATTCTACATGCAAACCCTAAAGCATTTCTAAAATGAAGAAAAACAGAAGTTAGATGAAGCTGATTGGCTCACTGATTGCAACTATAAATTCTATAGATCATTCAGCATAGGAACCTGCATTACATTTATAATACTATAAACTTCACATGCCAATAAAGAAGCTTTTAGGAAAGACTTTAAATGTCATTAATGTTTTCCCAAATGCCAATCCAACTTGTTGCCTCGCCTGCCTTGGTTTTTGAATTATCCAGGAGAAAACTTAATCACATTCCTTTTTATATTAGAAGAAATACACAAATGTTTCAAAAACCAGTCTCAATTCCATTTGTATAAGATCTCTGCCAAAAAAAAAAATATTCTTTCAGAATGGATGCAGGAGAGAAAGCATGTTTACTTCTCCTCCTTTAGTGTTAGTTCACTAGCTGCTGAGAAACAGGAAGCTGCCCAGGCAGCTAGTTTGAGCAGGCAAAGAGGGAGTTGACCCCTGGAGATAGAACGAGGCCGGTTTCTCCATTTAGGCACATTCACCTCTGGCTTTCAGTCATGGTTTTTTGGGGCTTGGTGCTGCTCCTCCCAGCACCCTAACTTTCACATTGACGTAGGTCTGGCCTCTCCTTAGATTCTTCATTCATGATTGTCCTAGGACTGGAAGAATAAAGAGGCTCTTTTTAATCAAGAATTGAACGTTTTTCAGTTGGTTCTCCATGAATTTAACACTGCTTTTCACTAGTGGTTGAGTTGGTTCAATCTGACCAGGTTCTTACTTGGTATTCTAGTTCTGTGATGCTAAACTTGTTTTTCTACTCTTGAGCCTTCATATCCCTGATAAACTTCTTTAAAATAAAAAAACTGCCCTATGGACCTTCCAAAAACTGTTTTCCCCCATCCTTCTTTAATAACACTAATAATAAAACATTGAGTTGGGAAATTTTTGTATTCATATCTATAAGGTATGGGCCAGCCATTATTTCTGTTAACCTACCCTCAAATCCATACCTCTGAATGCTATTCCCTCAAACAACCAACACTTGAATTGACATGATGTCCTAAAACTTAGCCTTCACACAAGAGCTCAAATTGATCTTGATACTTAGTTCAGCCTTTTTTGTGTAGTAAACCATTATGTAGAGGCCGATATCAATGTCAGCAGACCGCACCTTCTTTATAACTTGGTTGCTGGCTCAATGGACCTTTTACACTTGTTCAAGTGAGATATATTGGTTATTTTTTAATGACCACTAGTGATATGAATAATAAGTATTTCCAGAAATACAAGTAGTAGATGCACAGCATGCAGGTAAGTTAAGTACCAACACTACCTAGAAATCAGTGGGCAGTCTTGATGACTAAGTACTCACATTTACTTTCTGGTAGTTCAGCATCTCTCTAATTACAATTATATTTCATGTCCATCTTATCAGGTTTCTTGGAAGAGAACCCTATATATATAAATTAGTGTAAGCAGGCGGGCTACCAAGGTTTTCTTATAGTTTGGAGTACTGTGATCTTAAGCATGCAACCAGTGCTTTCTTCCAAATGATTTAAAGTTAGATAACTTAATATAAAGGTATAGAAACACAACTAGGATGAAAATATTTATACTCCATGGGTCACCACTTTAAAACTAACGAAATTATAGAGACAGAGAGAGAGAGAATGTTGACCAAATATCTCACAATTAATTATAAAATGTATTTAAAACTAAGTAAAATTTGGACAACATTGTAGGTTTTTCAATAACGATTTAACATTTTTTTCCCTTGGAAGTAGACATATTACTAGTCGCACAATTGGCATGATATTGACTTTGTTTTCTTGTTATTTTGTCATTGTGCACCTGCAGTTGACAAGAGCAAGGATAGCTTGCTACTGTTTATCGGTGACCACATAAGTCAACTGCTATAACACTTTATGCAGGAAAAGACAGACTTGTAGGCCTATACTTTTTTTTGTTACATGAAAATTTCTTAAAATACTTTTAATCTTATGTCTTTGAAATATTCAAAAAAAATTTTTCCCTGTAAGTTTCATGTTCTAGTAAACGTTTTAACCATATCACATGGTTTTATTTAATTCATATTTTAAAAATAATCACCAGAACTTTTAAGACTTAAACTGCTTTTATATACTGATTATGTTAATGGCATAAGAAAAGAAAATTCATTTGTGTAAGTAAGGAGATATGAAGAATGATAGAAATCTAACCATATTGTAGTTGGCTTATATTAAACATATTTTGGTTTGGACAAAATGTGGCTTTTTACGAGTATAATGAAGTATTACTCTGTTCTTATTTCCAACTTAGTAACATTGCGATAAAAGTTATTTTGCAAGAGAAAACTTCACAATGTCTATAATAGTCCCTCTGTATATATTCATACACATATAGTTACATATAAATATACTAAAATTGACAAATTGGGTATAAACATGTGCCTTAGAGAAATTACCAGAATATGATTTGAGAAAACTTTGTATTTTCATATATACTACATGTATGACTATACACATTCCAATATATTCAGGAATTTCTGATTTAAACATAAACCATTATCAACGGACATGTAATTAAAATGCTATAATTTAAAACAAGGTAATTAAAATCTGACATTTAAATGAAAAAATAGTGTTAGTGTAGGTTACGTTCCTGAGTAAAAATCTGATATTCAACTCTATGTTGAAATATTTTCTTCTTTATTTTTTGATGCCTGCTGTGGCAAAAATAATACTGTGTTTCATTCAGCACAATATTACATTATGCATTATCAATTTGATGCCCTTTTCATTCCTATTTTATTCACAGCACAAAATATTAGAAAATTAAATCAGCAACACAAATTTTTAGTTCATTTGAAGCCCCTCTATGCTGTTCTAGGAAATGGAGTCTTTATACTAGACATCATTAAACCCAGTACACATGGTGAGTTCACGTGAGCTCTGAGACAGTCACGACACCAGCCATTACCTACCTCTAACCCACCTTCCCTGGATTCTGTAGGACTGTTGTCTTCAGGGTTCCTCTAGCTGCTCTCTTAAATCTTCTCCAACTAGTTTGCAGAATATTCTATAATATTCAAATGTCTGCTCCTTCCTGAGAGAAATCTCATTCATTGTAGTGGTTAGAATTACTAGATTTAGTTGGATGATTTTCAAACATGTATCTCCAGCCCTGACCTCTCCTCTTCTCCTTTGAAGTCTAACCCCATATTTCCAACTGCATATGGACCATGCCTGCTTGTATCTCTCTAAAGCTTGCAACTGAATTCTTTTGGGGGGGTTTGGGGGAGGGGGTACCAGAATTAAAACTCAGGACCTCATGCTTGCCAGACAGGTGCTGTGCCTCTGAGCTAAATCTCCAGTTCCTCACAAGTGAATTCCTAATCCTTCAATCTTTCCTCCTACAAATGTTCTTTTCCTTTCTGATGGACAATACCATACGGTGCACTGCAGACACTGCAAGTCATTCTCAACACCTCCCTTTTTCTCTTTCCAAAAAAAGTCCATTTGATTTATTTTTTTGTATATTTACAAAAAATAAACATCTTCCTGATCCTGCCACAAGCCTTGACCCCTCTCATCTGTATCCTGCCTTGTTTTTATCACACAGGCTTTCTAAGTGGATTCCTCACATCACTTTTGTCCCTGTCTAGTCCGTTATCTGAGCTGCAGCAAGTGATAGGTTCATGGTGCCATATATAAACTTCTTAATGAATTTTCATATACTGTAGGAAGAAAAGACCAAGATTCTCAACCCTATAATGGTACATGTATGATCTGCTTCCTCCCCACCTCGCTGGTTTCACTGGGAGCCTTTTTCCCACTGGTTCCTGCATATCAATTACTGCTGCATTGTATTTTCGAAAACAAATGGTCAGAGCACTCTGTCTAAGCCCACACTCTTAAGGAGCCACACTCTCCATCAGGAGAGGGACTCTGTTCCTTTCTTTTGAACTTGGGCAGGCTTGTCACTGCTGCAAACAACAGATTAAAGCAGAAAAGAGGCTGTATGATTTTCAAGGCGAGGTCATATTAAAGGAGTACAGCTCCCATCTGAGCCCCCTGTGGGAACATCTGTTTTGGTAAACAAACCATTATGTTGAGGGAAACACCAGGCCTAGCCCACTCACACAGCCTCCACGGAGAGCCCTAGAGAGGACCCGAGATCTTTCACCAACAGCTGGCATCTACTGCCAACAAAGCCCATGAATACGAATCTGCAGATTATTTTACTCTCCAGCCTTCAAATCCTCCCATTAAGATCCCAGAGATCACAGAGCAGAGACTCTCCACTCTGTTCTGTCCATCTTGACTCTGGGAATTTGTGAGGACAGCGAGTAATTTTTATACCACTCGGTTATAAGGTGATTTGTGATTCAGCATTAAATAACCAAAACAAATTCCTGGCCTTTCTCAGAGTTGTATTCTTAGAATATTAGCTCCTCCTTTGTTGCTTCCCTTCTGCTGGACACCTCTTCACAGACCTTCACTAATCCACTCAGTAATTAATTTTCCTCATCCTCCAGAAATAGCTCGAACTTCACCAGATAGCAATGTAGATATGGAGCATAGAAAGAATATATTATGAGAGGACTATGCATGCTATAGCAATGGAGTGATTTTAAAGGATTCATCTGACAAGCCATGGACATCAGACACATGGCCTCAAGGTATCCCAGAAGCTAAAAACTTTTAGAAGATCTGAGGAAACACAAGAAGGAAATTAATTCAGATTTCAAGGGCCAGACCCTAGAACAGTGATGGTGAACCTTTTAAATACCAAGTGGCCAAAGAGCAACCCAAAGTGCTAACACAGCACTTAAACCTGAATGCTGAGGTTTTAGTTTAGAAAAACTAACTCACACATTAACATCTTTTGTTTTAAAAGAAAAATAACACCTATGTCATAGGTTTGCCACCACTACCCAAGACTATGTGCTAGAAAACATTTTTTGGACCATCTAAAAGATTGTTTGTTGTTTGTTTTTAGCAATATCTTACCTCGTGAGAAGCCTTCCTGCTCACTTCCAGTCAGTATTACAACCACCACCCAAACCATTGCCCTGTATGGCAGGTTAAAAAATATCTGTTAATACAAATGTTGGCGAGGCTGCGGGAGGGAAAGGAACACTGCTCCACTGTTGGTGGGAGTGTAGACTGGTGAAACCACTATGGAAATCGGTATGGAGATTTCTCAGAAGACTAGGATTGGAAGTTCTATTCAATCCAGCTATTCCCCTCCTGGGTATTTTCCCAGAAAAACTGAAAAGATCATGTCACAGTGATATATGTGCACCCATGTTCATAGCAGCACAATTTGTAACAGCTAAATCTTGGAAACAACCTAAATGCCCATCAACCTCAGAGTGGATGAAAAGATATAGTATTTTTATACCATGGAATATTACTGAGCTATAAAAAAGGATGACCTTGAGGCCTTTATGGGTAAATGAAGGCAACTGGAGACTATCCTCATGAGTGAAATAAATAAGAATTATATTTGTAAATATCACATTGTATCTCTAGTGTAAACAGTAATAAACTCTGTAGGAATAATAAGACCCAAAATGTGTCATTGCTATTATAAAAAATAAAGGGAAAGAAAGTGCTCTAAAGGATATAACTGCATGTATGTTTAAGTGTGTAAGATAGATGACCATATTACTGAGGGTGTTTTGGATTGTTGAACAGAGCTGTTTGCAGTCTCACTGTTTGAATGTCTACTTTTTATGCTTTAATTTTATAACTTGAACAGCTATTTCTAAAATGACAATACGTAATTTATCAACTAGTGATTTCTTATTGTTCATTTTTTTGAAATTCTGTATTATTTCTACCATTTTTTTCTGTTTTGCTTTTTTTAAATATAATTTTAAAAATAAAAATATGCCTAAGAATCAAAAAAAAAATCTGTTATAGTTTGGCCTTGCTGTCAATCACGTTCCTATAGCTCACTCCACCTTGTGCTTTCATGGTATTTTGTAAGCACTCCAGGCTCTGAACTCACCCTACCATCAATTTCCTGGTTCATCACGCTACTTTTCTCCTGAAGTGAATAGTGAGCATTCTAGAGACTACCAAATTTATCTGATTCTGAAACTACATCCAAAGTTTTTCTATTTGAGCTTCAAGCCTAGTATATTGCTTTCCACCAGACTGCTGTTGTTAGTAAAATAAAGCATTAGGAGTTTTATCTTCGCTTTATTTTAACTTTAGTTATTTTTTGTTGGTAGTGATGGTGGTGCCTGTTTCCAGTGCATAACGATTACATTCCTCATGGAGAATGGGTGCATGTATGTAACATAAATTAATTGTTTTTTGTTCTAATTCCTCTCCCCTTCATCAGCCTTCCCTTCCTCACTTGGTTCCCTTCCCTTTTGCAAAAGATCCATCTCCTTTTTTCTTTGCTGTTTGCTATAATATGTAAGGATCCTATTCATGACTGCCATGCTAACACTGATTTTTTTTTCTAGCAGGTAATGCTAGAATTTAAACAATCAAATAAGTGCCTGTCTCCAGATGTATTTCCCCAGGAGCCCTTATCCTGTGAATCTGTATTATCAGGACATGCAATTGCCATCAGAGAGGAGCTTCCAGTTACGGAAGAATATCAGTTCCATTACTTTAGATTTACTGAGCAGTGTTTTTGTTCCAGTGTATTTTTCTTTCTTATACTTGTCCCTTGTTCTCTGAGCCCTGCTTTATTCTAGGACTGTCTTTTTTCTCCATTGCTAAAATCAATAGCTTGCAGGTATCTAGGTACCAGCCTAGATCTGGGAAAAAGTCCTCTAGAAAGAAAAGCTATGCGACTCACAGAATCTTACTGGATCAGCACCTATAAATGACATGGATTGAATTAACTGATGAAATAAATCAAATTTTGTCTACAATTATATTTTTACTTTCATGAGCACTTAATGTTTCCCTGTGAGTAAAATATTCCACGATTTTGAAAATTTTGGTACACTAAAATTGGTAAAATCAGGAGCTAATATATGACACACTAGGGGTCAATCTGCTTTTAGCCTCCTGCTCCATTAATACAGTCAGGCCAGCAATTATGTGGCCTAGACCAATGGTGACCTCACTAATTCATCACAATACCTTTTTCTCAAAAGTCCAGAATAGAACTCTCCATCCTCACCATAGACATCTAGTTGGGTACCACTTGTCAACCAAAACTCGCTCAAAAACAATGAAATGTTCATGCCATTTAAGAAGTGGAAGTAAGCCTCAAAAATTTATTATTAAAATTTACATTTTGCGTGTGAAAAAAGAGGCAAAGAAAGAACCCAGAAGCAACAACAGGGCCCCTGCTATAGTTCTCTCACAGCAGCGTATTAAACTAAATTAGATTTATTAAATTAGCTAATTGTCGTGTTGGAAGGCACAGGCAAGCTGATCTTGAGATGAGAGACAAAACAAATAGGTTGCAGCAGAATGGATGGGGCACTGGGGAAGCATTTAGCCTCACTAAACTCTAGGAAGCCCATTCTAATGAGATGCACCAGGGGCCGCGGAATCTTAGAAGTCTCCGAGCTCAGCGAGCATGCCCTGGGACCAAAGACCCATCTAGAAAGGATCAACCTCTCCAACTGACATGCAGGGAGATTAATAAAATGTTTAACTAGTGGTAAAATGTATCAAGCCAAACATGCCAATCCCGGCTGTAGTTGCTATAAAAGCAAAGTCCATAGTGAGAGGAAATATTCTGACAAATGATCAAAACAAGATTTAAGGTTTTAAATCAAGGAACATAAGATCCCTAATAGCACATTTACCTGCATATTTCCTACACAGAGTATATCCTCTTTTCAATAGGGAATTAAAGGAAAGAATTCTCTCATTCTGCTTTTTGTTTTTATGCTGTTATTACAAGGGCTGTTCAGAACAACCTTTGCAGTATCGGGGTGTGTCCGGGCAGGCCTCCTCCGGGCCCACCACCGGCTGCCCTCTACCCTCTACAAAGGCTGTTTGGTTGTCAACAGTCACTGAGGACTCAGCTACACATAATGGTAGCCAGGTGGTCCTGCAGTTCCTCAAGTCTCCTTTTGTCTTGTTGGAATGTTAATATCAGGGAGAAAAAAAGAAAAGTCACACTTAAAAATAGCATCATGAACATCTTTGTTTTTCTCCATTTGGACTTCCTACTGGATTTCATAAAATGGCAGCTATCACCACACACAGTCATTGCCTTCACAGGTGTTACAAACCCCCAGTAATTTCATTGTTTTTCATTCTTTACTTCAAAATTTTAAATTTTGACTATGACAATAGTCATCATATTTGGTCTCTAATAGAAAGCCATCATTATTTTAAAAACACAGGGTTTAGCTGAGCATGGCAGTGCACACCTGTAATCCCAGCACTCAGGAGGCTGAGGCAGGAAAATTGCTGCAAGTTCAAGGCCAACCGAGACTACACAGTGAGCTCTAGGTTGGCCCAAACTACATAGTGAGACCCTGTCTCAAAAAACCAAAAAGAAAAAAAGCAGGAGGGCCGTTTGTTTAAAAATCTATTAACATAGTCCTGGATATTATTAGACTTGTATCAATAAGGATTTCATGAATCAGTCATTACTGATTATTTTGGGAAGCTAATGTCATTTTCAGCCACTTAAAATACCTGAGCAGTTCAGTGTGGTCCATTGCTTTCTACTTTCTTCATAACTTAAATCTCTCAAGTTTTTATGCTGTCATGAAGATTCTTGAGCTTACCAGGTTTATAGTTTCACCGTTGGACTTCCCTGTTTACAAAAATATACTTAATTCTAAACTCTGTCACAGGAGCACAATGTTGCTTCCACTTCTTTGTTAGCACTGTGTGTGTCTTGTTTAGATTTTTACCCACGCCCATATGTGTAAAAGGAGGTCTCAGACCCCTCTGAGTGGCCCCAGTGAGGGTTCCCACTAAGATTCTTGAGTCCAGTCTATGTGCATTTTCCCACTGTTTTTGTGGAACTTCCTGAACAGAGTGATTACAGTTTGGAGTTGTAACCAGAGACAGGGATGCAATGCTCCGGAGAAGTTTGTGTCACGAATGTTCTCCATAGGCAACTTTTACTTACTTAACAGAGCTTAGATGTATATGACTGAGTCAGAATATAATTAAAAATAGCTTCATAAGTAAAAAGAATTCCTTTACCAATAACATGAGCTGTTAATTAGCATACACAAATTAGATACTTTTTTTTTGTTTTTTAAAAGGTATGTTGAAATTTGTTATTAGTATTCACTTTAGAGTGTTTCTTCAGCATTGATTGGTATTATTTAAGAATAATAAAATAATAAATTTTAATATCAGTATATGAATAAAAATCACAGTGCAAACAATTTAAAGTATAAAAATAGTATTTATAATTTATCTTATAGTTTTTCAGACATTATCGAGAATTCTTTCACCAAAAGTCATCAGATCTACCTAATGTCCTCTTATTTTTGCCTTCTAATTATCATATATTTTCAAGGCCACGCAAATTTGGATTTGATTTTAGATTTCAGCCACAAAGCAGGTTCTGGCTTGGCTGCCTTTAGCTGACCTCACTTAGTGCCCAGGCCCTGGCCTCCTGGTCACTCTCTCCCTCACCAGGGCTTTCAGTATCATCCTCATCCCGTTCCCTAATCTCCCAGCGTCTGGTTCCCTCTGTTCTGCCAAATCATAGGCACAAGACAAGCAAGAAGCTTGGAGGAATAGCAACGTAGAGATTGGTTGAGTCTGTCTTCAATCTTCTGTTACAGCTTGTTGGTATGCACCCTAAAATGGACTTCTTTCTGTACTGAATTTTACATGGTAATTAAAATAGTGTTGTAGTGAAATCACTATACTTGTATTATACTTGTATTTATCTTTAGTCCATTCAGAAAGGTGACTATTATGATTTACTAAAATCATTTCTTTACAATAAAATCTTCGTTGATTAGCTTAAGTGTGTGTCAACATTACAAAATACATATACATATACATAGCACACCAACACTTCACTTAGATAAGAGCCTAAGACTTAAATAAAATGTAGTCTCATCTAATAAAATAATGACATGGGCTTTTTAAGAAGTTTTTATCCCAATTTGTACGTTCTTTGTATGAGGACTATGAAAGAAGTTGTAAAACCCTATAAATTGTCATACTATGACTTCCAAAGCAAACTTACATCAGCCCCCAAACTGGAACTTCCTATAAGCCCAATAAAATTTTCAGAATGATTGACTAAGACAGTCTTTTCCTTTTCCATTTCACAAAGTCATGCTTTGTGATTTGTGATATACTTAGAGAGAGAAAAAAACAGAATAAAGGTCTTAAACTACTGAGCAAGGTAAGGAGCTTATGATATTATATCAAATGATAATGCAACCACAGAAATTTGTGGTGAGGCAGAAAAATATACTGTTTGTTTCCCTAGAGCTGGAAATGATGTTTTGATCATTTGAAGGTAGGAAACATCTAATTCTGAATGAGTTTTTATTTGGCTTGTACACCCAATTTAATTACTGTTGATTTTAGTCAGGAGTGATTCTGTTGGTTTTCAATATTAATTAATTTATGTAGTATGAGGTTGAATTGCTAACTTTGTCATGATCATCTTATAAATTCTACAGAGAAAATCCTTAGCCTTCCATTCCTGGTAACAATCCACCCTGATTGGTCCATGTCACAGTCTCACAAATTTGTAGTGTTTTGTTCTCTTAGCTATTTCTTAATTCAGGACTGTTAGCCGAACAGGAAAAACAGAAATCGGCTGAGTTGCAATCATTTGGAATGTTCGAATTAACTTGAATGGCTGGGGATTACTTACTTCAGAGAGCTTTTGTCTAACAGTGCTCCTCAGAACTAGGGAAGCCAGCATTTTAATCTCAAAACTCTGACATTCTTTGACAAGTTCATTATATCACTCTGACCTTTACATAGTGAAGATAATATTTATCTAGTGTACATGAAACCTTCCATTGTATGTTAAGAATACTTCACATTGATGAAGTGCTCTTTAAGACTTTTTATATGTTTTCCAAATAAAATCGGCTTAACAGCTTGATACATGCATAGAAGTATGAACCGAAAAACAGAGAACTAACATATTATGTCACATTTTAAGATATAATAATAGTTCATATTTGCCAGTGGTTACTTGGTACCCCAGACATTGTGTATTTTCTCATTTAATTCTATAGCATCTTTTATCAGGCAATGTTATTCCTATTTTCACTGCAAAAGAAATAGCGCCTTTAAACGGCTAAGAAAGTTTCCCAGGTTTATCCAATGATTAAGTGGCAGTATCCAGACTGTTGCGCAAATATCTTCTGCTTCCCAAACTTGCCAAAATCAAATCATGTCAGCATTTTATCTCAGAGGGGTCTATGTGAAAAAAGTCATCAAACTGCCTGATTGGAATTTAATTGTCCTATTATCCTAGCTGATTCCCTGGTTAACAATAATATTTCCTTTTACATTTCTGACACTACTTTTACATAATAATCTTTTTAGTGAACATTTGGTGCTTGACTGTGCAAGAGATAAGAATCCTCTTACCCTACTTCTGGTAGCAACCTCAATTTGCAGATCTACCTTCCCAATCTCCAGATTCTGGTGGAACTAAATGCAAACGTTAGCCAATGTCCTGAGTCATGTCGTGCCCTAGTGCTTTGCAGTCAATTTCACTGGCAAAATTTTCTTCTCATTCTATGCTTCTCACAACTTACAATAGGAAAAATAGATGAGATAAATACGAACACTTTCCCCCTTTATCTTGCATATAGTATCACCACTTCTCTAAATTTTATTGGCAAGCCCATCAGTGCAGCTGCAGAGACCAATTCTCATAATGTATTTTACTAACACATCTTTTGTAGGCATACCTGTTATCTTATGAAACACAAAATCAAAGCAGGTCTTAAAAGTCAAGCAGACATTTTTGCCCCAAAGCAAAATCAACGTTTAGTCTTGACCTCATTTCCCTTAGGAAAATTACAGTAGAAAAAACAATTTACTTAAAATTTTTTACTTGGTTGCATAAGGTTCATAGACCTGAAGGAAGCCAACAAATTTACTGTTTTAATCATTGCGTGAAGCCAAGTATCTCTGGCCAGTTTCATCATAAAAGTATCTATAGCTTCTAATCCCATGAAACTTGCCTAGTGAAACATTAAGAATAGTGTAAACATAGTTAGCTATGTCTTAAAAGAAATTCCTAAAAGAAATAATTTGAATTGAATCATGTTAGTTTGCCAATTTAAAATAATCCAGTGCTTTTCCATTGTGCACAGGATAACAGTCAAAACTCATTTTTACACTCAGAATCCAGTAACCAGCTACCTCTCTCCAAAAGCTTAAAAATACACCCAAGGTTAGAACAATCCTTTATAATATCCTACATAACAGCATTTTTTCATTAAAGAACTTATCAAACTTTATAATGTTAATGTACATCTGTGCATTGGCTTAATGGTCCTCTAAAGTCATTGTCCTGTGAGTACAAGAGCTTAGTTTATCACTGTTCTTAACACCTCAGAATGTTCTGGCCAAAGATGAATGTTTGGTGAATGAACAAATGAATGAATAAATTTAAGCGAGAAAAGGTGATATCAAAAGGTCAACAATAATCAATGACTTTTTACTTTAAGTACTTAACACTGAATGAAAAATCATATATCCATAATGATGCATGCCTATAATCCTACCACTCTTTGAGGCTGAGGTAGGAAGATTGCCAGTTCAAGCCTAGCTTGGACAATTTAGCTATTTAGCAAGACCCTATCTCAAATGTAAAAAATAAAATAAGAGATGGCTGGAGACATAGCTCAGTACAATGCCCTGAGTTCAGTCCCAAACAATGCATACACACACACACACACACACACACAAATCATCTTTCTAACTAGAAAAACAAAAAGATTCCGGAAAGAAAAGAGTCACTTGCTGTTTTACAAAATACCTAACTGTACAGAAGGACACATAGACTCTAAAAATGTACCTAGATTAACAAATTCTTGTTTTAATATAAATATTCCAGCTATGGTTTTCCTGGATCACTTTTGCCTTTGTATTTTTAAAGTTTAGTTGTTCACAGAGCATTCCAGAGAAGGAAAAATGTTGTATCATTACCCAGTATTCCTTAAATACCAAATATCATTAAGAAATGTCAAAATTGGGGTTCAAAGTGAAACCAGAAAATAATTTTAGAACATACTTTAAGCATACAAAACAGTAATAATAATCCTTCATCCAATTTAGTTGAAAAATGTTAATAACATTTCTGGCCTAAAGTGTCTACTTTAGTGGCTGAGAGGGAAAAGAAAAAAGAAAAGAAAAGAAAGAAATACAAGTAAAACCCTTTTGTCTTCTTTTTTCAAATATAAAAGCACGCCCTAAGCAGATGCATTTTCCACAGTGCTGTCAACAGCGGACCTAATTGCCTTTCATGTAAATTAAGAATATGTACCTTTGTTTAAGCAGTAATGTAGGTCAAGATGAGAGGGGTTGGTTTGTGGGGGATTTTTTATTTTGGGGGTTTTGTTGTTGTTGTTTATTTAAGGCTTTGAAATGGTGCTTAAAGCTTGGCATGAAAGTTATTCTTGGCTTCCATTTATTTAAGTAAGAAAATGTGCCTCTTTAAACTTTTTTCTTTCCAGGTCTCTCCTTTCCAATTACAGTAATTCACTTCGCACATTATGAAGGCATGGCTTTGTTATGAGACACTTGAGATTTAGGGGTGCTGATACATATTTCTAAATCCTTTATGTTTGCTAAAGCTTGATGAATCTGAGGGTAGAGCTACAGGGTAAACAGTGACTTCGAGCCATTTGCTGTGGTGTTGCCTCCCTAGAATTCCTACATATTTTTTCTCTCCTTCATTGGGGTTTTTGTCAAAAAGAGATACTGAATGCTCCCACTTATCAGCCAAATTTTGAACATAGATTATGTCATAGGGAGGAACTTCTGACTGACCCCTTCTGGTTTATGACACCAGTGAGTTTAAGTGAGTGTAACCAATCACTGGCCCCCTTCGCATGGAAAATTGCATCTCAGCAGGTTCTACCTGGAATCTGGTAAACAGGTTGGTTCAATTGTTTCTGTGTTTTAAGCTTGTGTTCCAGGGGAGTATTGTGGACAATACACCCAAACAAAGCATATTTTTAAAGATCAAAGAGCTATTTTCCTCAGTTATACATTTATAGTAGAGTAATATGTCATCTAAACCAAAATCCACTGTAGTTGTAATCTTTAGACTGTCAAACTCTCATGAATATGATGTATTAATAATAAAATAATTCAGAAACAGTTCAAGATCCACAGAGGTAATGGAATTAGGAGAGTCTAAAATGCAGGCACTTTCTATCCAAAGAACTAATTCTTTACTGCAAGATACTGACAAGTTACTTTATTCCATAGTAAGAAAGCATTGCAATAATGCACTCATGATTATATGCTCTATTTTTAAAATGTGTTGCTGAAAGTGAAGAAAAATAGCAAATGTAAACTCTAGATTGGGGGAAAAACCAACATCCAAAAGATTAACTGTCAGTCACAAAGAAAATACAGAATCGAGAATTCTAAAGAAACATTTTCACTTCAGAAGCATACAATACTTCTTTACAAAAAATAATAATTAAAAAAAATGAAAAAATCTTTATGGCACTGGAGATTAAATTTAATGTTTTGCTTTGTATTTGTTTTGTTTTACGAGAAAGTGAATTTTTAAATGTCTGATTAAATACATCCATCTGGTGAAAGTTTCATGATGAAGATAAAGGGTAGAAAATATAAATAGTGGGGCAGAGCAACTCAAAAGTATAAAATATTTGCTACCTGTTGTGGGGATGAGTTGGCTACTTACATACTTATGTTTGCAGTATTTATTTATACTCTGTCTTCTTCCAAAAAAGGGATTTGCATTATGTTTATTTTCAGCCTTCTTTTTAAAAATGACATGATAACTGAGCCTTGATGTAACTGACATAAAATGAACTGTTACTTTTTTTGTAAAACTGTAAATGCACATGGAACATTTTAAATGTTCTCCATATTATCCTTATTTTTGTATGAACAGTTATAAAAATAAAATATATTGAAGTCAAATGTTTAATTTTTAATATTAGAACCAAACTTGCATAAGCTTCAAAGATAAATTAAAAACTGAGTGTTAGTTGGATCATTCATAACATCCAACAACTGCTCACACTCTTCAGATTCAATAAATACGCAAGGTGGAGGAAGTTAATTAACTTAGGTTCTCAGGTAATTTAAATCTTCATTGTTTGGCAGAAAACATCTTTCAAATCCACTGTATAATGTCATGTGATACACTGCAATTATAAGTTTCAAAGATTGGTTTACCTGAAAATATGTTTCTACAGAAATAATTCAAAATTTGATTTATCCTTTTAATGATTTTGTTTTAATGTTGTGTCCAAAGTTTAAATTTCGATACTTTCATTTTATACACAATTGAAATCAGGGTGATACCACCCAAATTAGCAAGTTGGCTTGTTACTAAAAACATCAGCAGGATAAACAAATTAGTTCAATGAAATGGTGGCTGAGAAGTATTTAAGTAATGTTATTCCAATCAACAAAATTAATAACACTTTTGTGTTCTCACTTGCCATTTTGATTGTACCATTTATCCTCAGGATAGGCAACAAACTAGGTTTTGAAACTTTAGAATTATGAAAACAAATTCTGAAACTCACTACTGATTAAA
>PVJX010038128.1:0-16527 GCA_004027295.1 Dolichotis patagonum
ATGTCAGAGCAATTGCCTATACCTAAGGCACCTTGGGCTGACCTGTTCTCTTTCAGTAAAAGCTCTGTCTCCCCAACATTCCTATATTATGGTAATATCCCTAATCACTCTCATTCTGTAAGAGCCTCCTCCCCTAGTTCCTGGTTTCTACTGGTTCAAGACTAGCCTGTTTGTCAATATATGATTCAATGTATGTAACCAATGAGGTAATGTTTTGTCACTTGCTTTATAACTCCCACTTCTAACGTGATGTAGACTAGACTCCTTTGGAATGAGGGGCCATTGCCATTGTTGTGGAATGATCTCACAGGAGGATTAAATGCTACCTTCTCATCTCCTTGATGCAAGGTCTTCCTTGTGGCTTGGTTAGGCTTAGCCAAATTTAGAAAGTTTTCTGCAACAAGGCCAGTTAGGGCAACCCTAGAATGCAGTGAATAGCTGGGAGATTCCTTTCAGAACTCAGAAGACTAGAACTGTGATAGAAATGCACACAGCACAGACAAGGTGCAGGCGTTTTCAACTGGAAACAAGGACTCCATTGGCAGCTGCACTTGAGGCCCTGTGTGTGATATTCTGGCAGAAAACTTGTCTACATTTTGCCCAAATCATCTACTTTGCATAAAACTAAGATTAAGGGTGGTGAACTAATTAATGTGGTAGAGGACATTTTAAGGCAGCTGAACATTCAGGGTATGAGTACACTGAGCTTCTTTGAGCCAGTTTACAGTGATAATCAGAAACAAAATCTCATTTTAAAAGTTTTCAGTTTTCCTAGAATAAAAGAGTATGCAAAGTTGGCGCAAGTGGCAGCATGGTAGTTGAAAAGATTAGGATAAAAAAGAAGCCAAGTACTTTGCATTGAGAGTATAAGTAGATGGCTTTAGGGCATCTCAGGAATTAGGAAGACCTTTCAGAGGCTCAAGTGCACAAAACTGTAAAGGCTTTTTTTTTTGAGAAGAGCCACTGGACTCTGCTCAAGTAGTGGTGCCTGAGGAATTGGTTCTCTGGGATTTCTTTAATAATGCTCAGATATCGTGGTACTCAGAGTCTAAGGGAGCCTGGGTGCTGCTCTGCCTGATGGCAGACCTTGGTGTCATCCACATGGGACTGGTTTCACAGGCCTACAGAAGGTAAGAGTTGTGAGACTAAGGAGATTTTCCACTCAGATTTCAGAGGAAGTGCTAGGAAGGCAGGCAGTGTCCTATGGTGGGTTCACAAATGAGAGTCAGATTAAACAGACCAAATTGAGGAGTAAGCAATTAATATTAATAATCGAGCTCAATGGCCAGCAGCAGCCTCTGCTAACAATGAGTGCACTCCAACCAACTGGCCCTTAAGTGAAGCTTGCATTGCTATTTAAAGCTTTTTAGCATGGTGCGGGGTCTGCTGGTAAACTTTCACGAAAAACAGGTGGTCAATGTGTGTGTGTGTGTGTGTGTGTGTGTGTGTTTTTTTTTTCCACAGACTGTCCCTCTGGAACATGCTTACCTCAGTTTCCAGGGCAATTTTCAGGACAGATATTTCCTGTTATTTATTCATAGACCTAGTTTCAGTAGGACTTAGTTTCGGCGAGAAGCCCCTAATCACAAAGTTTAGCCGCAGTTCAATATGGCTGCGATTATGCTAAGCAGACCAGTTTTCTAGTGCTATGAAACTTAACCTATAACAGAACCTCTGAGAGGGCACTGCCTGAAGCTGTGAGAGTAAATTAAAAGTGCAGTGGAAGCCCCAAGAATTTGCAGATGTCAGGAATGTGGACTATCTTCTGCGAAAAGCCCCAGGCGGCGAGTAGAGCTGCCCCAAAAGCATGACTATCTGGGCTGCAAGCAATGAAACCATAGGGATGCTGCTGCTGTAGCTCACATCTTACCACATCCTGTCTCAGATTCTGGACACCTAACTACAGAATTTAATGTTTGTCTTTAAGGTTCCATTCTTGCTTTGGTTCCATACTTTTCCATTCCCCTACTTTTTTCCCCTACTTTTTGGAATGGGACTGTTTGCCTTGTGCCACTGTAATATCTAATTTTCTTTTTGATTTTTCAGAGGCTTATAGCTAGGTATATGCCTTTAGTCTCAAAGGAAACTTTGAACTTGGACTTTTCAGCAATGCTGGAACTGTTACGGCTTTGGCAAATCTTAGATTATTAGATTAGAATCCTAGATTAAATACATTCTGCATAAAGAGATGCCCAATTTGGTCACAAGAGACAGAATATTATGGTTTATATCTAGAGTGTTCCCTCAAAGCCTCATTTGTTTAAAAGTGGAACTGGTGGAAGATGATGAGCAAGCACTATACTCTGAAAACTAAATGTAAGGTGGGTCATGTGGTCATGGCCTAGAAGGGAAGATCTCTCTTCCTGGTTATTCCCTTCTCTCTTTGCATCTTGGTTTCCATGACAGCAGATGCTGGCATCTATTCCAGGCCTACCAGGACAATGTTTCTATGTTTTACCTGCTGACCATGGACTGAAATTTCTAAATCTATGAGCCAAAATAAACATCCCTCTTTAAGTTGTGGTTGTTGGTATTTTGTCCCAGTGATGAGAAATTGAGTAATGTTATAATTTTGGATAAGTTACTTAGCTTCTATTTGTCAATATTTTCATAAGATTGTCATAGAATTACATCTACGCAGTAGTTGCTGTGAGCATTAAGTAAATGTATACTTATATCATCCTTGGAAAAATTCATGGCACATCATAATGCTCAGTACTGAATTTTGGGGAAACTCACTATTTTGAATGATCATACATCACTAAACCTCTTCTGCTTAAGAGAGAATGTTCTAGAAATCTAGTAAGACTTCTTACTTTTTCTTCACTGCTTTTCTAGTCCTTTATTGAAGAGTCAGGCTTCTAGACTTCATTTTAGTGTTGGCTAGATACTTCGGTACCTTCTTCTATGAAAACGTTATGCAGGAAACCCTTATCTAGATACACACATGTGTGGATATCAAGGAACAGTAAACAGTTCAGCATGTTTATAGTCTGTGTAGTGTCCAAAGTAGTAATGACAGGTGATCCGTGTAGGTAGATTGCTGGAGACAGGAGAAACTGTAAGCAATGACTATAAATTTGCCATGAAATTTGAACTTGTTTCATGTAATAGAAAATCGTGTTATTTTAGTAGGGTAATGCTATGATTGGATTTGAATGTAACAAAAAATTATTTATAGTTTTGATGAAGTTTACAAGGAAAGCATTGAGAAGGCAGGGGTTGAGGCCATGATATTTACAATTTTTGGCCATTCAATTTAGCATCAAAACAATTTTCAGTAGAATTAATGGAACATTCAAATTCTGCTTTGCTTATTGGGTTTTGTGTGTGTGTATTGGGATAAGGATATGTTGTTGGAAGCAAAGAACTGGAGAGCCAGCAGAGAGGAGATATGGGTACATGGATCTATGCATAGTTTGTGTACAGACTGTAGCCAGCTCAAGTGGATAAACTGCTTTCAGAGAGACTGTCACATAAGGAAAGCTCTGAGGACAAGACCCATGGATCTCAACTATTGAGCAGCTAAGTGGAGGGAGAGAAAACAATAGTAGGAAGAACATTTTGTTTATCTCTACATCTCTAACATCTAGTATTTTCTCACATAAAAGCTTGTGGATCTACTATGTGAAATTGAACTAGTTCAGAAGAACTAGTAACCTCAAAACCAAGGACAGAGAGCACTGTAAGCAAGATAATATTATATTAAACTCAAATGAGAGATGCCCTTAATTTTTGACAGTCAGGATAACATTTTCTACTTAGCAACAGTCTTAGTAAGGTGATAGAGCCAAAGCCATAGTGCACTGGATTGAGAGGTTTTGTTAGAAAAAGAAGAGAGAGTAAAACTAATGTCTTTAAAGAAAATAAACCATAAAAGAAAAATGATGAGATTTATAAGGTAAAGGATAAAAAAATATTATTTGCTAGTAAATGTTCACATACAACAGTTTTGTGAGGGATAGAGTGGAAAAAAAGGAAAAGACTGCCCAGAATAAAGGAAGTTACAGTGAGCTCTCATTTGACATTGACCATTTAGTCTGGCCCCCTGCCTCTCTGTGTGTGTGTCTGTGTGTGTGTGTGTGTGTGTGTGTGTGTGTGTGTGTGTGTGTTCTTGTGTGTAGTCTATAGTCAAGAGACTATTGACTGTCAAGAGCAGTAGGCACAATGTGTGTCTCTACTCCTCACCCTGTTTGATCTCTGGTGTGTACATATGGTTATTATTACACAAGGATAGCCATTTAATACAGCCATTGGACAGAAGCTAGTTAGAAGCAATTCTGGATTATTCCTTAATTTTTTGTTTTTCAAGTAGAACCAATTTTGAAGTAGTGTCACAGATCTGTTAGCAGTCAGTTTGGATCTCTTTTATATGAGCGGAAGGCGATGGCACACGAAAATGTTCTGTTACGTTTTGGCAGATTGGAGCATTATCACCCTTCTCTCTGGAAAATTGTTAGTTTTTGGTAAGACTGGGTAGTTGGTGACTTTACCATTTTGACAGAGAAAGCATTTCTCTCTTCAAAGGAAAAATATATATCTCAGTTTTTCTCCATTTGCCTATTATAAAACTTCTTCCTTTCCTAACACAGGCTCCCTTCCATGAAGCTGAGGGATCAGTTCCTGAGGAGGCTCAGGGTCCACTTACATGTTCTCCACAACTGACTGACATTCAGTGTCTCACCTATTCTTGTGTCACTACTTCTCTGCTTTTAATGAAAAAGAAGAAATGTTTTACAGTTAAGCCTTGAACTTGGAGATACCAGTAGATGTCACTCTGGACAACAGGATAGAGCATCTGAGTTCTCACCTGTGGTTCAGAGTAGCCTAAGGAATTCCTGCTCCCAGCCAGTTTCAGACATCTCAGGACTGACACATTTGAATTATGACATTCTCTGCATTGTGAGTTTTACTTCTATGCTGTGAAATAAGAGGGCTGGGAGAGCTGCCATCTTTCTGGTTCTCATTCAACTAGAATGCCAAATGCTCACACGGTCATGCAAATCAGCTAGGCAAATGATTCCGGAAAAAATAGAGCATATATATATATATATATATATATATATATATATATATATAAAGCAGCATATCTGAAATTTGTATGCAGGCTCATTAAATTCTAGTGGGAGTCTGGGTGGGAGGGATATTGTCCTGACTGGGTGTGGTGGCTGGACCTAGACTATGGTGAAAAAAACTCATCTCCTCCCACCTATATAATCTCTCTTCTTACTCTTGCTCTCAGCCAGTGGTTCTGAACCAAATCACTAGATTAGGATAAAGGGGGATTCATCCTAAAATTATCAAGAATCAACAAAATTCATGAATCCATTTTTCTCATACTAATTTTTTTTCTTTTCATACTTGATCTCTGCTCCACAAAACCTTGGAGTCTGTTTCAGCATATGACCATATTCATAACAAACAGGAAATGTGGAAAGAAATATCAGTCCAGTGGACAGATATGTATTTCCAAGATACACAGTTGCCATTTTCATGCTGTATACAATTTTGTTTCATCGTATTTCTTTTTAAAATTCTATTATGGATATTGTATATGATATTATGTGTATCAACTTATGGTACTTTTTCACTAGAACAAAAATGGGGGCTTTCAGTGTGTATTAACCACTGCCCAACAATGAGGAAACTCATTTTACCATGTTTAAGCTCTGTCCTGGCCTCAGTTAGAACTCTCAGTTGAACTTTTGTCCATGACATGGAATCCCCAGTCATCTCCCTTAGGATGTATGTGAAATCCAGCAACACTCAGGGTCCACCTCAAATCCCAGCTGCCAATTTAGGAAATCTTGGTAGGCAGCAAGGAATAAAAAGCAAAGAAATAATGGCACATGCAGGAAGGAAGGACTATTCTTTGGGGATTGACAGTGTGACAAATTTAGGGTTAGACATAGTAATCTGGGTGCTGTGTGTGGTGGGAGAGATCCCAACATGAGTGATGAAGAACACTTCGTTGAGGAAGTGAAATTGACACTCAAGGAATGAGGATGAAGGTTTTCTACCATCAGAGAGGGCAGAACAAAAGCAGAGTTATGGGTTAGGTAAAAGAGAGCAGAGAAAAGTGACATCAGTTTATCTAGGAATCAAGGATGTTGGCTGGGAGTTATTAGGGATAAGGTTAATATCAGTTTTTACCTTCATTCCTCATCTCTGCTGAACTTGAAGACTAAAGGAGTAGAAATAGGTATTTTCCTATGTACATAAGACTCTCCCTCTCTATGTTGGCTGTGGTAAGTGATGTGCAATTGAAAAAATATGGTGAATATTAAGATTAAAATTGTATTGAAGTGAAAGGCACATTTTCATGAATTCCCTCAAAATAACTCCCTGTCTCTTTGAACACACTTATTCCATTGTTCTTGCCATTTTTTAAGCAGTTCTGGACTTCTTTTTTCATGACTGTCTTTATGAATTATGATTAAATAAAATATGGCGAATCTGCTGCCAGTGCACCATCCAGTGGAATTTACTGGATCCGGCACTGTGTGATTCTTCATTCTTCCACAAAGTCAAAGTGACCATGAAAGATAAACGTTTGAATCAATTTAAGACACTGAAGCAGCCATTACAGTGTAACTAAAGACACAAAAAAGGACTTTCAGAGCTACTTCAGAAAGTGTCAAAAATGATGGGATGAGTATGTTCAAAGTGAGGGGGACTTGTGGCAACATCTCCTTTACTGTAATGTAATTTTGGATCATGTGTCGCACATATATAAATATGTGTGTGTTATGTTTAGTTATCCACCTTACTACTAGATTTTGAACTCTCTTTCTGAATAAAAATTAGCATGGAGATGTACGTTTCATAACAGAGATACTGCTTGACTTCTCTATGTGTCTTGTCAAGGTTTGAGTAGGACTGTTTCCTGTCTTTCTAGTATAGTTATAAAATAGGTTATAAAAAGCAAATAAATAGAGGTGGAAGTGAAAAACTTCAATAAATATATAATGCCCTTGTCAAGAGGGAGAAAAAACACACATAATGCTAATTTAATTAAGGTTTCCTCAGTAACTTCAGTACAATTTCTTACCTGAAGATTTATATTGATGATAAATATTTTTAAATATCATTGCTTTGAATAAGTGAAAAATCTTCAATATTAGAAGTAATTCTTTACTTGACAACTGTATTTTTAAAACATTGTTTTTAATAGTACTTTTATCAGACACTAAGGTCACTTTTATATTTTCTCATTTTAAGATGACCCCAATAATTTACAGAAGTGTGCTAACAAAGGTTTTCTTTTAAAATTCATATTATGTGATTCTCAGAAATTAATATATTTAGTTACTGGGAAATATTCACAAAATAATCTATAATTTATATCTTCAGGAAAATAAACAACCAAATTTCTAGGAGGAGAAAGCTTTTGAACTAAATCTGCCAGAATCCTCTGTTGACTTTCTTACTGTATAATACAATGAGCTACTGGATTGTCTCATAAGTCATAAAATCCTTATTAATCAAAACATGTTGGTGAAAAGCAGAGGATTAATTGTTTGCTTTGAAAATTAAAGAAAGGGCATACAGTAAAGAAAAATTATATTAGATAGCATGATATTTCATACTGCTTGGAATTAATGAGCACTGTGATCTCCTTAGTTGAGTTCCTGACCTTTACCATATTATCAAAATTCATTATATGTGGATAAATCTATGGAGATTTCAGATCCATTTGTTATGGCCCTGGATGTCTTGAGAAAACTATTGTGAACCTTCAGAAACTTTTAAAATATTCTCTGATACCATTTAAACTTGAACACAAAGACATTACCTTTCTAAATTTTTACTGGTGCACATTTATAATACATAATATTTACATTCTTTGTGTCAAGTTGTTCCATGTACATAAAACATCTGAATTCCTTTTTTCCCTTTCTTGCTCTTCCCTTCCCCTCCCTCCATCTTTTGGTCCCCTTCTCATCTCAGAAAACTGTCTCCCTACTTCCTATTACCTACCTTTTATTTTGTTTTTTATTTATAATTTGGGTTTCAAGTATGAGAGAACTCAGATGATATTTAAACTTGGATGTCTGATTTATTTTGCTTAGCATTATGGTCTCAAGATGAATGAATTTTCCTACAAATAACTCAAGTTTTTTCTTTATGTCATAGTAGTACTTCATTATGTCTAAATGTCGCATCATCTTTCTTTTTAAAGAGAATAAAATCAAAGAAAACAAAACAGAATAAAGACAACCAAAACAGAACAATGAAAGTTATATAGGACTCCACAATGAGATAATGGGAAATAACAATGGCTACCACAATGTCTCCTGTTTTCTTCAAAATAGCTGTCCATAACATCAGACATAATAAACCAAACAAAACAAAACAGAGTAAAACCAATCAAAACAAAAAGAATAATACATATTTTAAAGAGTATAAAACCAACCAAAGTAAAGCAGAATAAAATCAATCAAAACAAAGCAATGAAAGTGAAAACAAGATAATAGGAAACCAACAGCTCCTACCATAATGTCTCTTGTTATCTTCAAAACTGCTTGCCCATACCATCAGATATAATAAAATCAAACAAAACATAACAGAATAAAACCAATCAAAACAGAACATTTAGTAAAACAAAACAATAAAATAAAATGGTGAGAAAAATATAAGATTTTAAAAAACAAGACAAAAGGAAATTCCCCTTGTTTCTCCTCTTAGGTCCCACATGGCTTGCACTGGCTCATGGGAAGGGTGAACTGGCTTCTTACTCTAAATACCACATTTTCTTTACCCATTCATCTATTGATGGACATGTAGGGTACTTCCAAGCTTTAACTGTTTTTGAATTGTGCTGCTATAAACATGGGTATGCATTTGCCACTATAAGATGATGTCCATACATTATTTACAGTGTTGGAGCAGGAAGTCACAAAGCAATTTACTTTCAATATTAGGAAATGCTTTCTATAAGGCTTCTTATTTCCTAAAAATAATCTCTCTCTCTCTCTCTCTCTCTCTCTCTCTCTCTCTCTCTCTCTCTCTCTCTCTTGTTTTTATTTTTTTTTCTTTTTTATACCAGGAGCCAAACTCAGGACCTTGTGCTTGCAAGACAGGTGGTGTGCCTCTGAGCTACATTTCTGGTCCAATTTCTTCTCTTAGATTCATAGCACTTTGTATCTATGATGACATCTGGCACCTGTGTGAAAACAAAAGCTTTTATTGTCACATTCATAACACAGAGTCAAAGTAAATTGAAATTAAGAATTAAGTAAACATTTGTGGGATAATTTTTATAAGTAAAATTTAAAAAGTTAAACGTGAAATTACATTTTGATTAAAGGAAATCAGCATGAAAGGCTGTGACATCATTTGTATCATAATGTAATTTTGTCTCAGACCTTTATTATTAAGAATTCTGATGCCAAGCATGACATTACATACTTGTAATGCAGACTACAGAGGAGGCTGAGGCAAAAGCATTGCAAGTTCATTGCCAGGCTGAGAGACTTAGAGTGACTGTCTCAAAATAATAAATTTTAAAAAAAAAGCTGATGATGTAGCTCAATGGTAGAACACTTGCCTAGCACCTGGGTTCAATCCTCATTCTCTGTCTCTCTGTCTCTCTCTCTCTGTCTCTCTCTCTCTCACACACACACACACATACACACACACACACAAAGTCAAGGAATTGTGACTTGCACATATAATATAGAAAATTTCCATTTTCATTCCTTTACACTATTACATCCATTCAACTCCACACATATCCTCTCCCCATAACAGTAGAACACAAGTATATATGTTGCTAGTGTACTTCTGATTCAAGTCTTCAACACTTTTCTAAGACCCAAGGGCAAATACATATGAAACTTAAAATGTTATATTATAGATGTAGGAAGAAAAAAAATCACATATAAATCATCTCAACCAGATCTAAATTAGATTCAGTAGTATCAGTGATTTTCTTCATATACGGTTTTAGTTTGGGAACTTCTTGTCATGATTACCCATGAATGAAAATTCAATCTTTCCAGACAAAGATCAATTCCTTAAGATTCTTTCTCCACATGGCTAAATAATATAAGTAGAGTCATCCTGGCTGTACCAATTTTTGTCCTAATAATGCTTTGTAATGGAGCAGCATCTACCTAGAATGTTAACACTTACTCTTATATCTTAGGTGTAGTTCCAGGATGCTCTCAGCACAATAACAACACTAATAATCACAGATATTTGAGTTTGACATGTTTCAGGTAACATTCTTGTCTCTCAACAGATGTTAGATCATTACTGTGAGCTAAGGAGTTAAGTTTGTATTATCTCCTTCTTTGTATGGGGAAACCAAGGAATTACTTGGTCTTATTGCTTTGTGTCCTTTGTAAAGTATACATAACATATTATTAATTTAATATAAGGCAAAACCAGGACTTGTGTTTTGGGGCCTAAGCTGATCATTTAATTTAGCTTCAGAAAACTGAGAGCATTTTAGTAAGAATGTCAGCACTATGCTATGAATATTTTTTCAGTACTTTGATTTAATTTAGGACCTTCCCACTGAGCTACATCCCAAGGCATTTGTATGTTTATTTTGTGACTCTTTAAGTTTCTAATTTACCCAGGCTGTGTTTGAACTTGTTATACTCCTGCTTCAGCCTACCAGAGTGCTGAGATTATAGGAATGCACTAAATTATTAATTGATAAAATTTTTTCTTTGCTATAAGCTTTAAAATCTATTTAGTGCTGTTAAATAACCACCATCAAGCAATTTTTATGTATAGATTATAAAGAAAATTGTTCAATACTTCAGTCTGCTTTCTTATTACTTCAATTTTCTAAAAAAATATAGATATAGTGATTGTACATATCTTTAACAAAACAAAATCTGAACTTTGATATTTTGAAAAGATTATATTTATTTTGAGCTTTTGACTAATTTACAGTAAACACCAAACTTGGTAGGAAACTTTCTGTAAGTTAGTTATAAGACTTTCCACATTTAAAATACTTCAGATTTTGTTTCATGATAGGCTACAAGAGTTAACACAGAAACTCCAAACTATGTATTGTGTGTACAAGTTAAAATTTCTCATGAAATATTAACAAAACATTAGAATCCATCTGAATGTGAGGAAAACTGATGTACAAAACAAATGTGAGCTTAAAATTTTTCTCTAAGACTGAGTTTGCATCTGCCTAATTCCTAGGTTGATAATTTGGTGGAAAATTCTAAGAGTTCTTTAAAAATGGATACCTCTGCTCCAAAAACCTCAAGGTGTCTGGTTCTGTCTTTGCCTCTTCCCTGAGTCTGGGCACGTTACACAGTGTTTCATTTTCTCCAGCCATAAGACAGGAAGGATTTTCAAGGTTCTGTTCAGCAATGAGTTGAAAATTTTGCTCCATTATTAACAGAAGAATGGCCAGACTAGCTTCCTCACAACTCAAAGGAGAGTAAGCAAATCTGTATGAATAATAATTAAAGTGGCTACTACTACTTACTGAATATTTACTGTAACCAACTCTTGGTCTAGGTGTATGTTTACTGGTTTGTTATTTCCATACCATTGGATTATTGAAATCATCCCTGTTTAAAATTAAGAAGCTGAGACACAGTGACAACAGGAACCTTGCAGAAGGTCTTGCAGCTGGTAAGAGGCAGAACACAGACCTCAGTGAGATGCTGGCAGCCCAACAGTACAGTCTGCACCCTGTGGGGTGTCAGAGTAGTCCCTTCTCTGCTCTCGCATTTCAAGGATGTAAGGGGAAAGATGCAGAAAAGTTTCATAGCTGTAAAATCAACTCGAAATCTCATGGAGGACATTTATCATCTTAAATGATTTTTGGAACATTTTTCTTTCATGCTTAAAAAAGATTCTGATGTAGTATGCTATTGGCAGAGGTTGTAAAGTGTCTGTCAAGTTGGCATTGTACCACAATCCTGGCTCTTTCCACTGTCCAACTAAAGCAATATTTATTGAAAAAAACACAGAGGCCTTTCTCTTTCAAGCTGGGTGGCACTTGAATGGGTCAATGTCAACTAGACGCTGGTCACATGTGACAAGCAAGGAAACAGAGGTGCTGCCTGTGGAGGGAATGAGAAGTCAGACGTTATATTCCTTCAGGCTAGATTATGTAGTAAGTGTTTCTTTGAATTATAAATGCCCTATTTATATTATTTCTTACATACTTTTTTGTAACAGCTATTTCTAGTAGTTATTCATCCTTATTTACAGATTATAAGCTCATATTTAGAGTAATATTGATTTAAAATGTAAAGAAATTCACAGTGAGTTAATAAAACTTACTTGAAGATTAAAATGAAGTATGATGTTGCCTGATTTTAGTGTAATTTACTAACATTTCATTTGGAAGATTTCCTTCATGTGTGAAGGGAGGTCTACTTACTGGTTCAGGCCATCTGCTCTAACAATCAGGCTGGAGAACTTGATTTTCAGTGGCATTTTAAAAAATATTGTCATTAAATCAGTGGTAAAAGTTTGCTGTTATGTTGGACATTTTGAGTATCTGTGGTAAGTAGATCTATGTGGATATTCAGTTCTTCCACTATATTGAGGGTACAATCCTTTCTCTACATACTATGTTTTACTCTCTTCCTCCTAACGCCTTTGCCAATTGCCATTTCTTTGGTTATTGGATGATTGAACACATGCCACTCAACCATGGGCAGATGATGTCAACAGCAAATTATGTTTCACCTATTCATGGTCCCACGGAAGGTGATGCCGTGGGCTAAGCAGAGGTACATGGGGATTGCAATTGAGAACAAAGCGGACAAGCACAGGGTTGCAGAACCATTTTTACTGTAAAAAGAGATTGGAGTGAAGTCTGGTTCCAATGTGAGGATGTGAGTGTCTTGTTTAAATAATTGCATGGGGTAGATGGTCACTGAAGCCAATTACTCAGGAAAAGCAGTAAGTGTAGTCAGATTCTTGTTAAGTAGGGCTGTCTAATTGTGAAACTTATCTGTAGGAGTGGGACCTTTCTGGTTATTCTAGATCATAAACAGCACATTATAACAGGTCTTTATTTCAGGGGTAATGTCAAGTACTGCTAAGTTCAACTGTAGCAGTTGTCTCACTCTTTCCTTTTGTATTAGCTTGGAGTGCTGTTAAAAAAAACACTATTGACTGGACAGTTTAAGCAAAAGGCATCAATTTTCTCTAGTTCTGAAGACACTGAAGCTACAAGTTCCAGTTTCAGATGAGGAGTCTATTGTCTTATGACAGCCACTTTCATGTTGTGCCTCCACATGGCCTTTACTCAATGTACATGCAAAGAAGTAAAGACAGAGAGAAAGAATGCACAGAGAACAAGAGGGCAAGTGCTCTTCAGTCTCTTTTTGTGAAATATAGCCTGTAAGACCTAATGACCTAGTTGAAGTTTGATTATTTTCTTAGAATACCATCTTCAAATAGAGTCACAATAGGGATTAGTACTTCAACATAGAATCTTGGGGAAACAACTTCATTTATATCAATCCCTGCATTTTTAAGTATTCCCCACATTTTCAGTTACTGATTACTGTATCTTTATGATAGAGAAAAATCCAGGAATATTACCAACATCTGCCATAGTGTTTATCATAAAATTGGTTCTCCAGGATTATTCATTGAATTGAATGAAGAAGATTCAAGACTGGGTTTTGTTTTAGACACTCAATTTTCCCAACTTTCTACTAAATTTTCTTCGGAATGAATTCTTGAGGATTGTAAATTAATATGTGATTTCAGATTCAGTTAAAAGAGAATTTTCCTGTGCTGTTGAGGATGATGTTATTGGCATGTGTTACTGTCTTTTCACCTGCAAGGGACATTGAATATGATGCTAGTTTTGACTCTTTGATTTAGTACTTTAGTTTTACCTTTCTGAACTTCGCCTGGATTGTGGAAGTATTGGTACCTACTTCTCTAGCACAATCTTTACAGATTACGTGAGAATACAAATATGAGAATTCTTGGTAACAGACAAATGCAGGGTAGGCTTAAATTTTCCACATACTGCAGCAGCATTACTGCGGCTGGCTGCTTAAAACCCTTTGGATGCCCTTGAAATTGTCCATTCTAGTTTCCTACACAAGAAATCTGAGAAAGTTCAGTTGAATTATATGAACACATCTGTAAGTGACATCTAACTTGCAAATTCACAAAGAGATGTTTATTTTCAATCAACACAAGCAAAGGATGAAAATAAGTAACTGCCTACTAACAGTACAGGTATACTTTGTTTATATCACCTCCATGTTCTCCATTCATAAGCATGAATTTAGTGCTTTTCAAGTTGGTGTGGACTTCAGGGACACACAAGTGCTTTTAACTTGTAGATTGTTGGCCTAATATCTAGAGGATGGTATCCAGTAGGTCTGGGGCAGGAGTAAGAAAATCATATTTCAAATACTCAAATGATTATTAGAAAAATTTTGTTACTGAGTTATGATAAAGTGGCTGGAAACTCTACAGAATTCACAAGTTTTTTCATATAAGAAACTTCTGATGTACTAATATGAATGTTGAAATTGTGTAATATGGTATTACTTAGTCCTGATACACTAAATCTGGGTTCAAAAAAGTGGCAAACCTACTGTAGTTTTGCATCATTTTGTTCTACATTGAATTGAGTGTATCTATTTGAAATGAAGTTACTTTGTTTTGACTCAGGATGTGCTATTGAAAGCAGGAGACTCCAGCAGAGCTTAGAAGTCCTGCATGAATAGTTCTTTATTTTTTTAAGGATTTCAAATTCTTATGAATTTTGTTTATTGTTCTTTCTTTGATCTTAGAACTTGAGGGAGTATCTGAACAAAAAACCTACCAGAAACCAATATGATATCTAGCTAAAGAAATATTCCTCACTCCTTACTAATTCAAGTGAAGTGAATTTTAAATGCTTTCGAATTTCACCTATTCAAACACATAATATCAAGCTCACACAGTTGCATTCTTATGTGTTTACTGGAAATAAAAAATCATTAACCCATAGTGTATTCAGTGCGTATACAAATTAACCTATGTCAGGGATAAGCTCAACACTAAAATATGTTGGGGAATACTTTACACTTGGCTGAAGAAAGTCAAATATTAGCTAAAAAACCCAAGATTTGTGAAATAATGACCTAGGTATGGCTGTATTTTCAGAGATTTTAAAAATTACCCAAATTTGTTTACAGTGTATCTCAATAAAAACCATATAGGAAGCATGTAACTCTGTTTCTTTTGAAGAGGAAGGACTCGCAGTGAGGCAGCTATTGAAGAATGGGTCGTGGGCTTAATTAGTATTACTGCCCCAGTTTTGCTGCTGTATCAGAATAACTGAGATTAGACAGTTTGTACTGAACAGAAATGTATTGGGTCACAATCCTGGGGACTGGAAAGTACATCGCACCAGAGTATGGCAAGTTTCTTCACACTGAAATGTCTCTTGGCAAAGACAGAAGGGCAGGAGTGTGGACTTGAGATGGCGTAAGTGTCGTTTATGACCTAATCTCCTCTTTCCAGTCTACCTCTCAAAAATGTCTCACTGCAGAGTAATTTTCCAACAAATGAACTTCGGGGCACATTCAAGCTATAGAAATCGTGTCAGACATTATATTAAACTCCAGGTCTGCTGATCTCAGTTCACTCAATCAAGTGTTGTCCTTCACAGCATGAAAAGGTGCCACTGTTAACAGGACAGGGGAGGTGGTGGACCCTGGAGCCACCAAGAGCCAAATAATTTTCCTACTTGCCCTCACTGCACCTCTGTTACCTAGAAGTTAATAGAGCCCAAGACCGTGACACCTTGCAGTTTTGCATGCTTCTTCCCAAATTCTAACTCAAGTTTCATCTTGGGTCACTTTTCTGGGAACATGGTGGATACTGAGGGTTTCATAGTTTGAGAACATAAAGAATTTAAAGAATCTAAATTCTATTAGAGATTAATTTTAGATAAAGACTAGAAAATATTTAGATACGTTGATGGAATTTACTTTAGATTCAAGTAGATACACTAAATGTTTTCTGGATATATATTCATAAAAATAATGTAGAACACTGAAACATAGGTAGCTATTGTTTTGAGAGCTCTGGACAATTAAAGAGCAATCTATTTATTAGCATATAATTCATTAAATTCATTTTGTCATATTTATTGTTAGATTTTAAAACTGTTTCTTCAGTCATAGGAAACTTCAAAAGACTTCAGGTAGAAATACAATAAAAGGCCTAACTAAAGGAATTAACACAGTATGTGTCTTTATGTTTCTGCATTCCCATAATTTTTCTTTATCTAGGAATTCCCTACCAGGAATAAGGAATGCTGCTGCCCTGTACACTTAACTTTTTTACACATTGTAAGGTTCTGGAAACCTCATGAAACTGTATGCAAAGTATTTATAGGGCCAGGATTGGCTACTTAATTTCAGAGTTTCGGGGCAAAATTGAAAATATGGGGCACTTGTTTAAGAAGAAAAATGTACCTTTTAAGAACAGACTGTAGTTTCTTTGAGGCACTAAAATATGACACTAATATATTACTTTTACAAAGATATATATATATATATATAT